>CAXAKX010000879.1:0-103143 GCA_963969525.1 Ontholestes murinus
GTGTTGTTCTCCTTTGCAGTCGATAACTTCCTAACAGCCTCCAGGTAGCTGCTGCAGGCGGCGCTGCCCGTATAGTGGTCAAATCGGGCACCGGAGTCCTCGCACGGTCCGCATTTTGGAGTGGCCTCGCACCCGTTTTCTGTGTGGCCTGTCCCACCACATCTCCTGCAGCTGGTCGTCCGGTCTGGCCCTTGACATTGTGCCGCTATGTGCCCAAAGGCTCTACATTTCCAGCAGGGTACAGGCTTGCTACGTCTCTCCTGTATTTTGCAGCTCGACCACCCGATCTTGACGTGGGCCTCTATCCATCAGCTGTTGGATCTTTCCTTTTGGTCCTTCTATCAGGGCGATTCTAAGGTCTGGCCGATATTGCCTGATCCATATGACATTGATCAGGCCGCTCTCGCCGAGGAGACTTTCGAGGGCACCGATAATCTCCTCCTTTGTCGTGTCATCATCGAGGAATTTCACCTCGGCGACCTCCTTGCTGGTTTTTGTGATTTTAGCTTTCCCATCGCCCACCACGCTATTAATCTTATTTACCAATTTGGCGACGTCCGCTCCCTTTTTTACCTCCAAGACCATGTTACCGGCCTTACTCTTTCTGGCCGACGCAACCTCCGTGGGGTTGGGGCCTGCGCCTATTTCCCTTTTTAGGGAGCCCAGTACAGAGGCATAGGAGGTACCTCTTGTGTCTACCATGATCCTGGTTGGTCTAGCCGCCGGCTTCTTCTGTTTCCAGGGTGCATCACTCGGGGGGGGTGGTGGCCGATGATGTGCCAGCGGGCTTGCTCCCGTTGGACACCACGCTTGCCCAGTTCCTTCCGCTGGAAGGGGAGGTCTCGTTCCCGCTAGTGCTAGTCTTCTTGAGAGTGTAGACCACCACTTGCACGTCCAGGTCCGCAAATACATACTCCAGCATCCTCTGTGTGGTGGCCCATTCTAAGCGGTCGAGGCCAGCCCCGATTCTCGGGACTGCTACCTTATTGAGGCAGAGTCGCGCAAGCGACATCTTCAGTTCTTGCAGGCTGTTGAACAGCGCCTCTCTGGTGGGCTTGTCGCTGTACTTGTCTTTGGTGACTAAATAAAATACGTCACGCCTCTTTACAACTGGCTCCCCATCGCTGACGGGCACCTCCGTGGTGACCGCGAGGTGGGCCAGGCCTCCTGGCTTCGCTCCTTGGCGTCTCAATGCCTCTTGATTGCCAAACTGGTCTCGGAACCTGACCGCGATACCTTTGCCCATGTGCATGTCCGCTGACACACAATGTGCCAGAGGACAGTCTTCTGGCGCCGTCATAAGGTCGCCCTCGACCTCAACCACCTTGCCAAAGCATTCCTTGCTCCATTTCTTGCTATTTAGCGCGACGAACGCATTATATCCGTCGCCCGCCTCGAGAATGTCGAGCCTGGTGACTGGCGGCTCCTCGTCGTCTCCGGTTTGGACCCCCTGGGTCGCCGTCGTTATGGCCGTCGTTGTGGCCTTGTCCTCTGTGCCCCGCAAGAAGGCTTCCTCCGAAACAAGCTCCCAGAGCGATTCCAGGCCTTCTTTGAGAACCTTCTGCGTATTACGCAGGGCTAGCTGCCTGAGTTCTTCTACCAACCCTCTGACCTCCTTGCAGAGGTCACTCCTGCTTTTTGTTGCTACCGCCATCTTTTATTGGTGTGCGGCCATGCAATGTAAAAAGCGGCGGTGTAGTTTTTTCGCGACGCGAAAGGCCCGTTTCCGGACGGGGGGGGGGCCCGTTTTCCGGACGGGGGGGGGGCGAAACACTAGGTGTTGTAAGTTTATATTAGGTTCGCGGCGAAAACCTAGAGGGCGCTAGCGAAAAACACTGGTTTTGGGCCGCCGGTGAGCGTGCAGCTGTGTAGAAACGTCTGTTCGTTGAGGGGAAGAAGAAAAAGTTTGAAAAAGTTTTTTGGGGGAAACGCGTCTTATCGCCCTGAAATAAATAAGCACACACGCGGAGAGTGTTCGATAGGTGCGTAAACAAGTTTATGGCGCGATCGAGTCACTGGTGACCGGGGGGCGAATTTTTAAAGTTCGCGATTTTTCGCCGGGAAGAAAAAACGTCTTTGCGTCGGGAATTTTTTGGGGTGGGAAAACGGGCTACCACCCCAAAAATATAGGCGCACTCGCGTAGGCACTAGATAGGAGGAGCGTTTACCGATTTTTATTGTAGAATCGGACCGCGGGTGGCCGGGGGGGGGACTTTTTAGTTCTCGCGAAATTTGCGAATTTTCGCGCACTAAAGGCGTTATAGTTTGAAAACCGCTAGTAGGAGCGCACTAGCACTCTGTATTTATCACCGGGCAGTCTCGCGGAATCAAACGAAGCGTCTATTTCGCCGATCGGACCACGGGTTGGCCCGATGATCACAAAAAACCGTTAAAAACGTCCATTTTTCGTTGTGGGGGGGTTTGGGGGGGGAAGCGCGGTTTTCCGCCCAAAAATATAGGCTGGGCCCCGTTGGCAAATGTTTGGGGCACACGCACAAAAAATTTCACTGCGATCGGACCGTGAACCGCGGAGATAAAAGCGTTCAAATTTTACCTTGTTTTTTCCCACGCGGTCTCCGCCACGTGGTCGGGCGTGGGAAAATGATGCTTTCGTCAACTGTTCTGTTCGCTATGGTCCGATCGGGCTGAAATTTTTTCAGGGACCTCCGGACGGTGGGTGGCTATCTGCTGCCGGTGCAGCAACCCGCTGCGTGGAGCACAACGGCTGCTGGGGGACCTGGAGCACTAAATTTCACCTAACTTTTCACGAAAAATGACACTGCACCCACGGTGATGGCGCGATCGCCACCAAACTCACTATACACTTAGCCCGTGTGGTAAGGCACGTCCTCACCAAATTTCGCGTTTCCATCTCATGAACTTCCGGATCGCGAAGTGAAAAACCGGGAGCGACCGAAAACACGTCTTATCGCGGTGAAAGCTGGAACGCGACAACCTAACCAACCTAACCTAACCTAACCTAACCTAACCTAACCTAACCTAACCTAACCTACCTAACCTAACCTAACCTAACCTAACCTAACCTAACCTAACCTAACCTAACCTAACCTAACCTAACTAACCTAACCTAACCTAACCTAACCTAACCTAACCTAACCTAACCTAACCTAACCTAACCTAACCTAACCTAACCTAACCTAACCTAACCTAACCTAACCTAACCTAACCTAACCTAACTACCTAACCTAACCTAACCTAACCTAACCTAACCTAACCTAACCTAACCTAACCTAACCTAACCTAACCTAACCTAACCTAACTAACCTAACCTAATAACCTAACCTAACCTAACCTAACCTAACCTAACCTAACCTAACCTAACCTAACCTAACCTAACCTAACCTAACCTAACCTAACCTAACCTAACCTAACCTAACCTAACCTAACCTAACCCTAACCTTTTTTTTTTTTTTTTTTTTTTTTTTTTTTTTTTTTTTATTGTGGTGTAGGGGAAGCTCTACCAGCCTGAGTGTGGAGCTCTCATCCACTAAACCCCCATCCACTTGGCATCTGGAAATACATCCCGGAATCACCTTCCAGTATTACTTCAGGATGTATGCGCCCGGACCCGCATTCTGTCGGACCCTAGTTGTTACTTTTTACTTTCCCTCTGTCGTTTCTCCCTCTATATAGTCCTTTCGTGACTCACCTTGGTCTTTATTATGTTTGCCTCATTATTCTCCTGAAGTGCCCCCCTCGTCCGTCTTTTTGGCGTGAGGGCATCTCCTAGATTCCGCATTATGTCCTTCCTCTCCGCAGAGATAGCATTTCAGTGGATTGGTACAGTTTATCTTAAAGTGACCTATCTCGCCGCATTTAAAACAACGAAGATCGCTGTCCTTACCTTTACAGTTACGTGCCTCATGTCCTACCTGTTGACATTTGTGGCATCTGGGAGTTTTGTCTCCTGTTCTAGTCCTCCATTTAGTCCATCCCCTCCCAATGTTTCCCTTTTCAATGAGAGTTTGCGCTTCTTTCTCATTTAAGGTTACGAAGGCATAACGCAGTCCCACTTTGTTGGGCTTTGCTGCCATCCTCAGATCCTTGGACTCGATTAGTCTCCCTGTCTCCTCCTTCAGGACCATCAGTAATTCTTCCGCTTGTACTGTCATGTCCAGATCTAGGATCATGACAGACTTGGCTTGTGTTTTATGCTGAACTTTGGCCTCGCTCTCCAGCGCCACCATAACGGCTCTCTTAAACTTTTCCTTACGATCTTCGTTTTCTGCTCTGAATCTTATTATCATATCCCCATTAGCCGATTGGTTCCATCTCTTTATTGAAACATCATCCGCGTCTACCTTGTCTTTGAGCTTTTTGATGACCTCCGTCATCAGGATGTCCTTACCAGGTTTAATAACCAAGACATCGTCCAAGTTTTTCCTTCTAACACTTTGGAAATCCGTTTCATCCTTTCCCGTTTCCCCTACATGCCTGGTTTTATCCCCCACTTCCTCATTAGTTTTCGGACTAACTAGTTCGATAGCAACTGGCGTTGAATGGTACACGTACTCTAAGATTTTGCGTACCCTGTCCTGGTTTTCATTAGGGATTTCCACCACTAATTTCTCCCTTTTATTTTCCAGCATTATGCTCTTTACCGCCTGCAGGCTCTCGAAAAGCTGTTTCTCTCTGCTAATCCTTCTGTCTTCCTGATCCACTTTACAGTAGAACCAGATGCTGGTCTTGGAGCGCCAGCCTCCCTCTGTACTAGGAACCCGTGTGGTGTTGAAGATATAAGCCGTATCCCCTAGGTTGATCCGCTGTTCTTCGACCTCTTCGATTACACCTCCGTGTTGTGTCGAGTCCTTCTTTCTCCAGGTTACTATCCTGTTATCCTTATTGACGATTCGAAGCGTGTCCATGCCCTTAGGGGTTCTCGTCGCCGTACCCTGCCTTTTCTGTACTTTCTTAAACGTGTCCTCAGTCCACGGAAGGCTCGTAGCCACCTGACAGTTTTCAAATGACATCGTTCGTCCAAAGACCTCTTCAATATCGATGGTCCCTCCTTGTCCTTTGCCTCTGTCATCTTCACGTCTTTCCTCTTTCTGGAGCAGGTCGTTCACTTTACTTTCAAGCTCCGAAACCCGTTTGGACCAGTTCTCCTCCTTGATCTTGTTCATGAGTTCCAAGTCCTGCCGTAGATGTTCACTTTTGGCAATAGCCTTTGCCAGTCTTTTGAACGCATCCTTGATCGGTCCGTGCACGTTTCTCCCTTTATTGTTCATATACTCTCGCATCTCCTTTAGTTCAGTGTTCATGGCCTCGTTTGTGTCTTCTAGACGTTTACGCAAATCTGCCTCCGCCCCTGTGGTGGGTATTGCACTTTGTTTCTGTGGATCGTCTACATTGTATCCCGTCAAAAATGACTTTAGGTCCGCCTTTTTCCGTTTAGCCGCTCTACCTGCGTCTTCGTCGTACATCACGGCCTTAAGACTCATATTACTCCGACCGCTATCTGGTGTGGGAGTATGAATCCCCCACGGGGGTGACGTCACCAAGGTCAACGTCCCTTTTTTCCTTTTATTTGCGATGGCAGTGTTTGGAAGAGTGCTGTTTCCTGGACCATCTACTCCTGTTGGTTCCATGTCCGTCTCAACCGGTGTGATATCCAAGAATATCATACTGTCACTTAGATTGTACGAATTCTCCGGTTGTTCACAGCCCTTCAGGGTTGTGTCCGTTGGTGTATCGGTCGGGGCATATTCCGCACAGGACTCCGCCTCTGCCCTTTCGCCACACTCTCTTACCGTCGTGGGTGTTGACGTTCCTCTCCCTGAGGGGTCCAGCGTTTCGTGCCTTACAGAATCTTGGACTTCTCTCATCATGTCTTCTCTTTCGCGTTTATTCACATCTTCTCCCTTAACCTCCATTATCTTCCCTTTTTTCTCCGGAGTTCTACTTATGCTCTGTCTTCTACTGAAGGCTCTGAGCAATTCCTCCTCTGCCTCAGACTTCTCGCAGTCGTTGGATGACGGTCGGACGAGGCCTGCTCGGTCACCTGCACTTCCGACCGGCACTGGGGTATCCCTCCCCTGCACCGTAAACTTCATGGTTGTTTTTTTGTTCATATCATGTTTTGTATAAATTTTCCATTGTATCGCCGAGTCGTTACCAAGAAATCAGTCCATAGGATTCTTGGCTCCCTAGCCCTCGTTACCGAATAGCGTCAGGAGCCGAAAAGGTCAAGGGAGACCGAAGAGTTGGCCAAGGGAGGCCGACAGATCAAAGAAGGAAGTGACTCTAGAAGGAGACTACCACGGCAAGAGTTTGTGGTGAGCCCCGGAATCTCTTAGCAAAAGACAATCCGCTCCCTCAAGAAGAGTTCATTGTGGATTGAATTTTGAGCCCCTCCACCACGGCAAGGTGTATTCCTTCGGAGGGGAACCTAACCTAACCTAACCTAACCTAACCTAACCTAACCTAACCTAACCTAACCTAACCTAACCTAACCTAACCTAACCTAACCTAACCTAACCTAACCTAACCTAACCTAACCTAACCTAACCTAACCTAACCTTTTTTTTTTTTTTTTAAAGGGGAAAAACCTTCAGCGGGATATATTCAGATACCACCTAAGGCTTTGTGTGGGATTGGGGTTGCCCAGAGGTAGGGTTCGCCCGACCGCACTAAAAAACCCCTTTATATTCTTCTCTAGCGTATGCTCATTCTGGTACTACCTTTTTTGGTTTCTTCTTCAGTAGAGCCGGAGATTTTAGATGTTGTCTACATTTTATCCTTGTATTTTCCTCTCATCTGTTTCTTTTCTTTGGATTGTATTCCTGATGAATGTACTAATTACGTCCCAATTTTCTTTGTTCCTAGTCATCAACCCTGTAATATTTTCAGGTGTTACGTTTTGCTTTAATTGGGCTTTGCATTTTTCTCTTTCTTCTTTGAATTCTTCGCAATGAAAGAAAGTATGTTCTGGGGTGTCCTGGGCTCTGCAGTACTGACATTCATTATTTTCTTTAAGCTTGAACCTTCCTAAGTATTGTCCAAAGCATCCATGTCCGGTGAGTAGTTGGCATATGTAGTAATCGATCTCCCCATGGTTCCGGTCTATCCAATCCGTGATTTTGGGTATCAGTCTCTTAGTCCATTGCGCTACTTCTTCTTCTTTCTCCCATTCTTCTTCCCACTTTTTTCTTATGTCCTTGTCGGTCAATATTTTCTCGGGTTTCTTCCAGTTCGCTGCCCTCTGTTCGACTAGGAGATGTATCGGCGTACAGCCTGCCACCACTTGAAGGGCTTTGGCTGAGGTCGTACAGTATGCCGAGCAAACTCTCATTAGGACTTTCCTCTGTGTTCTCGTGATTAATTCTCTGTACTTCTTGTAGTTTACCCAGTACGCCCATACCGGGGCTGCATATAGGATGATGGAATTTACTACATTTGCGATCACTCTTCTCTTGCTTGCTCTTGGGCCTCTTATGTTGGGGAGGATTCTGTTGAGTTTGGTTGTTGTCTTTTCTGCTTTTTGGACTGTCTTTATGATATGATGTCCCATGTTTCCATTTGTTCCAATATGCACTCCTAGATATTTTATTACATTTTTACTTTCTATGGTTTGTCCTGATATGTTCACTTGGATGGCTTTTATCTTTCGTCCGCCTTTTAGTAGCACTATCTCGGTTTTGTGTGGTGCCGGCTGGAGCCCCTTCTCTCTCATCCAGTGGTCTATATCTGTCACTGTCTCTTCTATTAGCTCCATTAGTTCTTCTTTGGTGTTCGCATGGGCCACCATAGCCACGTCGTCCGCGAAGCCTACTAATTTTATTTTTTCTGGGACCTGCAGCTTAAGGAGTCCATCATATGCAATATTCCACAGCAAGGGTCCCAGAACCGACCCTTGGGGAACCCCGCTTTTCATTTCAATCTCTATCTCATCAACTATTATTTTTCTTCCTCTTAAATAGTTGTTGACTAGTTTTATGAGGTACCCACTTATTCCTTTTACCCGCATTTCCTGCGTGATGGCTTTCCATGAGATAGTGTTAAAGGCATTCGCTACATCCAATGTCACTAGTGCTGCATATCTCCCAATGTGCTTGTGTTCTTTTAATACTGTCTGTATTGCTTCTACCGTTGATCTTCCTTCTCTGAAACCAAATTGGTTTTCTGAAAGGTCTTCTTTTTGTGCCAGTTCTTCTCTTATTCTTTTAGCTATTATCTGCTCTCCAAGTTTGGCGATAGCATTGAGTAGGCATATCGGTCGGTAGGTGGTCTCTTCTCCTTCTCTTTTTTGTTTTTCGATTAAGACCAGCCTTGATCTTTTCCAATCTGTTGGAACCATTCCAGTCTTAAAGATGTTTTCCATTACTGGTAAGAAAAAATCAGGGTATTTCATTGCCAGTGTTTTCACTACTTCCCCTGGGATTCCATCTGGTCCAGGTGCCTTGTTTTTCCTCATCTTACTTCCTGCCTCTATTATTTCTTCAATTCTGCATGTGTCTGCATTGGTTTCCACCTCATGTTCTTCCGTTATATCATCTATGTTTTGTGGGAATAGTTTCTTGGCGACACTCACTTTCTCTTCGTTTGTTATATCTACGGCACTATGCGCTCCTAGTTTTCCTATCGCTATTTTGTAGCCCTTGCCCCATACATCACTATCCAACTCGTCGCAGAGTTTCCTCCATGCCTCCCGTTTAGCCGCTTCTATCTCCTTGCCCAGTTTCCTTTTTACCTCTTTGTATTCGATCTTGGCTTCGTCGTATTCTACTTGTATATTTTTTTTTGCGAGTCTAGTCATTTTCCTTCTTTTCTTTGTGCACTCTTTCTTTAACTGTGCCAAGTCTTCGGTCCACCAATAAATCTTTTCTTTGTTTATTTTCCCCTCTTTTTTCTTGTTGTATACGGCATTGCATGTTCTCCGTAGTAGTGTTCCCAGCTTTTCCGGTGTTTTAGCTACTTCTCTTAGCCTAGCCTCTTTTATGAGATGTTCATCCTTCGTGTGTTTGTAAATCCATCCTTTATTCTTGTTCTTCTGCATTTTATTTGCTTCTTCCTCTATCTGTATGTATATGTTGTTGTGGAGGCTCAGGTTTTCTTCTTGATCGACTCTCCACTCTGTTATTTTCCTGGTTATGTCGTCGGATGCTACTGTGATGTCGATGAAGCTAGAGCTCTTGCCTCTCTCGAATGTTGGCACCCTTCCATTGTTTAGGATGTTGAGGTTTTTGCTAGATAGCCATTCGCATACGGCTCTCCCCTTTGCATCTTCAATTGGTGATCCCCATTCGTGTGCCTTGGCATTGAGATCTCCACCTATTATTATAGTTCTGTAGCTATCAATATTCGTGGACAGTTTGTTCAAGAACTCTTTTATCATCACATGGTCCGCTCTTGGTGTCAGGTAACACGAAAAGATTCTGATTCCCTCGAATATTATCCCCACAAAACCTTCTCCTATTAGGGGGCTGGTTACTTTTCTCCCCTTCGAGATGTATATAGCCGTATCCGTTTGATTGTCCGTTATCCATCTGTTACTTTTTTCCGCCATAATTTTGTTAGGCTCAGCTACTAATGCTATGTCTAGCATTTCTTCATGGCACTTCTTATGCACCAGGTCCATCGCCCTCTTGGACCTGCCCACGTTAACTTGTAATATTTTTATCTTCATTATGGAGTTTGATGGGATTTTCCTCTTGCGCTTCTCGCCTCCATTTCTTGGAGTTTCCGCTTTTCTTTTCCCTTCTCATCTCCGTAATCGCTTTTTTGTATGTTAAGCACCTATAGGAATCTGCCTTGTGGCCACTTTCTTTGCAGTTGTAGCATTTGTGTTCCCGGTTACAGTCTCTCTCTTTGTGACCTCCCTCTGCACATCTGAAACATACTTGCTCTGCTGTATTCTCTTCTCTGCACTCGTTTCTCCTGTGTCCGTATTTGAGGCAGTTGGTGCATTTTATCGGTCTTGTCATCTCTTCCACGAGCCATCTTCCCCAATACATTTCTAATTTTCCTTCCCTTATAGCTTTCCTGGCTTGCTCTGCTGGTAAGTTCACTATTGCATACTGCATCCCTTCCTTGTTTACTCCCTTAGACATGCTTACTTGTATGTCTGTCTTTTCTATCATCAGTTTTGCTATTATTTCGTCTTCTACTTCTTCTTTGGTCATTGTCCCATCGATATTTTTAACGAAGATAGGAACTGATTGGCCTACGATATTTGGAGTCACGCCTATCTTGCTGGCTATTTCATTTTTAAGGTTCTCGCAACCTTTTTGAGTAATATTCATGACATCTATTTGTATTAGACTATTCCTGGTTTTTTTTATCGTGTTGATCTTTATTCCCAGTTCTTTCGTGTTGCCCAACTCTCTTTTGATTTCTTTGACTGTGTCTGTATACGTCTTTCCGGGAGGTGGTTTAATTATGATAGTTTGCTGTTTTCCTCTTTTTTCCTCTTTTTTTGTTACTGTTTCCCATTTTTGCTCTTCTATAGTCTCTTCCTTGGGTGAGTTCTGTCTACTCTCTGTATTGTCTTCTTTTTCGGTGGTGTCTTTGCTGCTCGTGGAGATTGGTCTCTCATCTTTTGGCCTGGGAGTTGCAATCTCTATTTCTATGTCAGTTCCGTCCATGACATATTCTGCCACTTTCCTGCTTATTTCTAAGTCCTTTTTCGGTATTTCTACTATTATATGTTTTCTATCTTCTTTGCCCATAATTTCTGTCAGCTTCGTAAGGCCTTGGTATATCTGTTCTATTCTCCCTTTGCCTTCTGCCTTTGTGTCTATCATTAAATAAAATCGGTATTTTTTTCTTGTGTCCCATTTTTCGTTTCCTCTAGGCATATGCGTTATGTATTTTAGGTAGGCTATTCCTCCAGGTTTCGTGTTTTGTTCTGCTATGTCTTCTACGCCTTTGCCGGGTTTGTCGTTCCAATATGCTAGTTTTCCTTCTTCATTCACTATTCTCAGTGTATCCTTATTTTTTTGAAGTTGGCCTATCGACCCTATTACAATTTTGGTCTTAACATAGTCATCTTCTCCCCATGCATATTCTGCTACTTCTAGCAAGTTAGTTATATTTTTGGTGTTGTTAAAGTGTCTTCGTATTCTCATCTTTTTATTTTTGTCTTGAGTATTTGTATCATTCTTTATGTCATACTTTAGTGTCTCAATCTCCGCTCTAAGTTTGTCATTCTCCATTTGCTGGGCTGTTAGTTTGTGGTCTTTATCTTCGCAGCATGTCTTTTTTCCTCTATCGTTACTTGTTTCTTGTATCAATTCCTCTATTTTTCTTTTCATATTATATATTTCTGTTTCCATGTTTGCGATTTTTTCTTCCATTTGCATTTCTGTTTGTTTTCTATGCTCTTCAATTTTAGCCCTAACCCTGTTCTCCTTATTCCATTCCTCTTTTATTTTAGCGGCGAAGTTTTTAACCGCCGTGTGTGCGTTTTTTGTCTCCTTGCCGAATTTGGCCAGACCTGTGATATTTTTTTCGAGTCTACTTCTTATTTCAGCTTCATCCTTTAGTGCTTTCATGTCTATCTCTTGTTTACCATATCCCACTTCGGGTGATGTTGTGGCTCTCCTTTTTTTGTTGCTCTGTATCTGTGGGTTTGTGGGTTTCTTCCTGCTGTCCGGTTTAATTGGTGTCCTTTCCGACTCTTCTATTAAAGTTCGGTCGTGATCTACTTCGCTCGAGTCGTCTGAGTTACCGACTGTGTCCCACTGTAGGTTGTCATAGGAGTCGTCCCACTCTGGCGTACTTGTTTCTGCGGTGTTGTTGCTCTTGTTACTCGGCGATCTCTCTATGCTTTTCTTCTTATTGAAAGTTGCTAGTAGTTCTTCTTCAAAGCTACTTAGCAACTCTGTGCTTTGGAAGGATTCTCTTCTTGTGAGAAGGTCCTTCTCTTCTATTCTCTGTTCCCTCTCTTCCACTTTCTGTTTGGCAGTAGTTGGGTGACCGTCGGTAGAGGCCTGCTCCAGGTGTCCCATCACCTCTGTACCGACGAGTACTAGGGTATCCCTCCCTTGTACCGTAAACGTTTCTCCATCTTTATCCATTATCGTTGCCATAGTCGTTGTGTGTGTTTTTTGGTCCGCGAAGGCTATTTGATTTCACCCCTACCCCTCATATCTGAGAGGCGTTCCCTATCCGCCACCCGGGGACGCGCCCTATGGAGGAAACACACAAAACCCCACAAGGGAACCTAACCTAACCTAACCTAACCTAACCTAACCTAACCTAACCTAACCTAACCTAACCTAACCTAACCTAACCTAACCTAACCTAACCTAACCTAACCTAACCTAACCTAACCTAACCTAACCTAACCTAACCTAACCTAACCTAACCTAACCTAACCTAACCTAACCTAACCTAACCTAACCTAACCTAACCTAACCTAACCTAACCTAACCTAACCTAACCTAACCTAACCTTTTTTTTTTTTTTTTTTTTTTTTTTTATAGAAGGGGAAATGCGTTTATGCACATCCTTTCGATCAAGGATAGTGTGGGACTCTACCCTTTATTCTAAGAGGGTCCTACCCACTAAAACCACCTTCTTTTGACTCCACGTCATAGTCGGTATCGCCTTTGAGGCATTTCTTCAACTATGTCGCTGTTTTCTTTTCTTCTTCACTCTCTTTCTGTCTGTCTTTCGGTCTGTCTTTCTTGGTTCTCTTTCGAGCTTATTATTTTCGTGATAAACCTGTTGACTACGTCCCAATTTTCTTGGCTCTCTAGCATGGTTGATATCAAGGTTTCCGGTGTGAGCGTTTTATTGACTGCTTTCTCTGCAGCTTTTCTTTCCGTTTCCCACCTTTTACAGCTGAAAATAGTATGTTCCACTGTGTCCTCCTGGGGGCAAAAGCTACACGCGTCATCATTCCTCAGTTTGAACCTTTTCAGGTAACTATTGAAGCATCCGTGGCCAGTCATGGCTTGCGTTAGATGATAGTTAATTTCTCCATGGGTCCTACGGTACCAAGGTCTTATGTCCGGCAAAATTCTATGTAGCCACTTATCGCTGTCCTGGTTCTCCCATTCCGTTTGCCAGGTTTCTATTGTAATTTCTCTCTCTTTTCTTTACCCCGCTTCACTTTCCCGGTATGTTTTATCCCTCTCTTCCACCAGTAGTTTGAAAGGGATTGCTCTTGCTAGTACGAGGTTGCTTCTTAGCGAGGAAGTACAGTATGCCCTTGTTACCTTGAGTGCTACCTTTCTTTGTAGGCTGTCCAGTTTCCTGTTATTCAGCTGGAGTTTAAGCCCATCCTTCCATATGTGTGACGCGTAAAGAACTATGGACTCTGCTACCGACATCATTATCTTTCTTTTCGCCTCACCTGCGCCCCCAATTCTGGGTAGGATCCTTCCTAGCTGGCCGGTCACCTCTCCTGCTCTAGCCGTAACTTTGGCGATGTGATCATTGAAGCTTAAATTTTTGTCGAGCTCTACTCCCAGGTATTTAAGTGATCTGTTGATTTTTATTGGGAAGTTGTCTATCATGAACCCCATGTCTTCACTTTGGACTTTCTTTCTTCCGATCAGGAGCACCGCTTCGGTTTTTCTGGCCTCTATCTCTAATTCGTTGTTTCTCATCCAGTTTTTGATTTTCGCTAGCGTATCATTCACTGTCGCGATCAGCTTTCTTTCCTCCTTTTCCACTGTTATCACTGCCAAGTCATCGGCGTAGGCTAGTAACGTTACGTTTTCGGGGACATTTATTCTTAGTACCCCATCGTACAGTAAGTTCCACAGTATCGGCCCCAATACTGATCCTTGTGGGACCCCTGCCGTCACTTTATATTCTTCTCCGTCTTCGTCTACTATAGATCTTTCGCGTAAGTAATCCTTGATGAGTCTATTAAGCCCGTTTGTTATCCTCCTCCTATCCAGTTCTTTCCCAATCAGCTTCCAGGATGCGCTATTAAATGCGTTTCTCACGTCAATCGTTACGAGGGCGCAGTACCGTCTTGTTTTGTATGTTTTCCGCATTTCGTTCTTTGCAATCTCTTTTGCCCTTGCTAACGGGTGTATGGTGCTTCTATGTTCTCTGAATCCATATTGATTTTCTGACAGGTTTGCCCCTTCCTCCAGTTCTGTCCTTAGCCTCGTGACCATCAGCTGTTCCAGCAGTTTCCCCATTGTGTTTAGGAGGCATATAGGACGGAAGCCGCTCGGGTCTGTCTCTTCTTTGTTTGGCTTTCGGATCAGGATAACTTTCCCCTTCTTCCACTCCTTCGGGAACTCGCCGTCCTTCATGGCTTTATTCATAACATCCCGCATGGCGTCCGGTTCATATTTAACCGCGAGCTTAATAATTTCCGCAGGTATGTTGTCTGGTCCTGGTGCCTTCTTGTTTTTCATTTTATTGCAGGCTTGTTCGATCTCCTCTTTTGTGAATTTGTCCTGCTCACTGTCGTGGGTTGTTTCGTCTATTGTCCATTTAACTTCTGGGTGTACAGGGAAGAGCGCATCTATTGCCCTTTTTCTTATTTCTTTGGAGACTTTAAGCGGTTTTGGTTTAATCTTTTTTCTTACGATGCCGTATCCCTTTCCCCATATGTCGTTGTCCACTTCCATTATTAGTTCTTTCCATTTGTTTTCCTTTTCCTTTCTTATTAGATTCCTTAGGCTCTTACGTTCTAGTTTGTATGCCACCTCTAGTCTGTCCAGTTCTTCTAGGTCTGCTCTCCTTTTCCGTTCCCTCATTATTTTCCTCTTGGTTTTTAGACAACTCCCCCTCTTTCCAGCTATTTCTTTCGTCCACCAGTACTTCGGTTCCCGGCAGGTTTTGGACCTCGCTTTTGGTGTGGCCAGGTCGCACGCCTCCTTTATCGCTTCGGTGAGTAGAGTGTGTGTGATCGCACCCCTTTTCCCATTTAGGCTCGTCTTTAGTTGTTTTTCGAACTTCAGTTCGCATAACTTATTTACTTCCCATCTTTTTTCCTTGAGTTCTTCTGTTCGTTTTCTCTTTTCGAGAACCGCCTCAAAGTATATGTACTGATGACAGCTGAGAGTCTCAGCGTCTAGGACTCGCCAGTTGTTGATTTCTAGTTTTTCCGTAGAGAAGGTCACATCTATTCTTGACTCCTGATTCCCTCTGATGAAGGTTGGCTTTTTTCCTACGTTCTGGTTGACTAGTCTATTCGTGGTCAACCATATTGACAGGACTTCTCCCCTGTAATCCTCTTTCTTGCTTCCCCATTCCGGGGACTTAGCATTAAAGTCTCCTGCTACAATGGTTTTTTTGGTTGATTTGCTTAGCTCTGCCTTAAGCCTGTCCAGATAGCTTTCATATTCGTGGAGTGTACAGTTGGGCGATATATAGCAGCTGAATATCCTTATGTTGTTTATCTCTAAATATACATATCCCTCCCCAATTCCTTTTCCTCCTAGTTTGAGCTTTCTATTGTATAATCTGATCGCCACGTCTTTGTTGGTGTCCGATATCCACGGTCCCTCTTTGGCTATCACTTTTTTGTTCGGCTCGCTGATGATTGCTAGGTCCGCTTCCCACCTGTTTGCCGTGTCATCCATTAGGTCATGACATTCCGTTTTCCTTTCCGTGTTTATCTGTAGTATTTTCAGCATCATTATGAACTTTCAGTCTCTTGATTTTTTTCGGCCCTCTCTTTCTCAGTAGTTGGCGGGCTTTCTGTATTACTCTGTTTCTTTCTGTTTTGTCTAATTTCTCTGACCATTTCTCTATATCTCGGGCATGCCATGGAGTCGATTTTATGCCCTTCCTCTTTGCATTCCCCGCAGAATCTTACTTTTGTACATTCCCTTGCAAGATGACCGACCTCAAGGCAGTTAAGGCATCTCTTACCTTCCGTTTTAGTGGATTTGCATTCTGCCTTCTTGTGCCCATATCGTAAACACCAGTGGCATCTTATCGGTTCTATCTTCTCTATGATTTTCCCCGTTGTCCACCCGATTCTTAGTGTTTTTTTTTTCATCAAGGATGCTGCCTGTTCCCCCTTCATTGTAATAGTCGTGCTGTACTTTCCGTTTTTGTTGCATCTTATGTTGTCTATTTTGTCCTGGCTTAGTTTAACACCTACTTTTTCTAGAGAGTCTAAGATTTCCTCTTTTGTGGTGGTTTCGTCTAACTCTGTTATTATTACCTGTGTCTCTTTTTCGCTGGGGTGTGCGCTTACCTTCACCTTTTCTTCCATGATGTTTAGTACCTCTCTTCTGAAGTCTTGTGTCCCATTTTTGCTATGCACAATCATTTTTACGCTCCCTTCTTTTGTTTTGATCATTTTTCTAACGTCTATTCCTAGGTGCTTAATGTCGATTTTGTTTTTGATCCTGCTTACTATGTTTGCGTAGTTTTTCCCCTCAGACCCCTCTGTGCTTCTGATGACTAGGATTTCTTTATTCTTATCTTTTGTCTTTTTACGCTTGACTTCTTTCCAATCTCCCGCTTCATTGTTTTGTTGGGCCGTCTCTTTCTTTGCCCCATGTTCCTCTTTTCTCTATTGTTCTCGGCTTTTGTCCTTTCTCTCTCTCCGTTGCTTTGTTGCACCTTTGTTTGCTTCGCCGCCGCCTGTTTTGTTTTACTTCTATGGAGCAAGATCTTTCTTTCCGTGTCGGAGAAAATATTTTCAAACATTTTTCTATGTGTTTCTATCTCCTGGCTATTGTCCAGGCATACTGAGATTTTATTGGGGCTATTGTTTTCCATCTTGCTTCTCAGTTCCCTTATACGGTCGTAATTTGTCGTAATTTCCCTCTATCGTGCCACTATTCTCTATTCTGAATACTTTCTTGGTTTTCTCTTTCGTCTCTAACCCCTTCTCTATTCTAGTAACTATTGTTTTGTAGTCCACACTATTTATGATTTCTCCGATCTCTGGGTATCTGTTCTTAATCATCCTTTGGGGGCCCTTTTCCATATCTTTGTCATCCTTTCCCACCCATATCACCAGGTCAGTATCCATTGTTTTCCCGAAGGTATCCAACTCTTCTATCTTGGTCCTCTCATACATGTCTTCAGTCCAAGTAAGGTTACGTACTTTCTCATAGTCCTTCCAGGATTTTGCATTCCTTATCATGGTACTTATGTGGGTTCTATCCTCCTCATGTTCTCTTATTCTCTTCGTACATACTTCACACTCCGTTCTTTGGCTTATCTCTCTCTTTACATTCGCAAGCTCGGCTTGGGTCTCTTTCAGTGCTTCTTGTAGTTTCATGTTTGTTTTTTGTATTTCCCCTAGTTTGTGCCTGAGTTCTGTCACAGTTTGCTCGTCCTTTCTTGCTTTATATCCGTGCTCTGTCCTTTTACTTTCTTGTTCTACCTCGTTCTTCTCAGTTTTCTTCGTTTTCCTATATAGCTCCGCCACCTTCGCTATGCTGTTTTTAATTTCTACTCTTGTATTCTTTCCTACTTGTGATTCCAGTAGCTTAATTTCGTCACCCAGTTTCTCCATGTTGGTTTTTGTTTCCTTGCCCAATGATCCCCAGCTAAACTTACTTGTTGTTGCCTCCGTTGTTTGTCCGTATTCAATTTTCTCTTCCCCTTTTTCTTGGGATGTCCTGGTTGCCGTCTGCCTCTTTCCAGGTGGGTTTCTTTCCGGTGTGAATTCCGATTTTCTTTTGTCCCCCGGTACATGCTCTTCTCTGCTTAAATCATCGATCTCGCTTGTGGTTCTACCTACGTCCGCGTCTGGTCCCTCTGTAGGATTTGTACCTCTCGCCTGGGGTATTGTGCGATTCAGTTCATCATCAACGCCTTTTAAGGTGTTGTTTAGAACCGACCCTTCCTCGCTTGGGGTGGAGACCGCTTCTCTCGCCGCGCCTACGTTTCGCGTCCAGTTTCCTCCCTCGAGGTCCTCAATATTACTCTCGGAGTGCCTTCTCGATGGGGGACTCCTTTGTATCCGTTTTTTCATCATGCTTCTGTGGAGCATCTCCTCCTCAAAGTCCGACAGTCTCTCCTTGGACGTTGTACTCGAGTTATGTTGCCCCCCCCGTAATCCGTGGGGCAGCCCATCTTCCGATGGAGTGGGATTCCCTGCTTTGCAGGACCCACCCGGGGTCGTTTTTTCATAACTTGCCATGTTAATTTTGGGTTTCCGTTTTATGGCTACTGGCAGCCGCGCTCCCGTATAGGTCTTTTCTGTGGCGGGTCACACATTTTTTTTTTTTTTTTTTTAATTTAGAGGAAGAACAGTGTTTTGGCTCCCTAGCCCTCGTTGCCTAATAGCGTCAGGAGTCGAAAAGGTCAAGGGAGACCGAAGAGTTGGCCAAGGGAGGCCGACAGATCAAAGAAGGAAGTGACTCTAGAAGGAGACTACCACGGCAAGAGTTTGTGGTGAGCCCCGGAATCTCTTAGCAAAAGACAATCCGCTCCCTCAAGAAGAGTTCATTGTGGATTGAATTTTGAGCCCCTCCACCACGGCAAGGTGTATTCCTTCGGAGGGGAACCTAACCTAACCTAACCTAACCTAACCTAACCTAACCTAACCTAACCTAACCTAACCTAACCTAACCTAACCTAACCTAACCTAACCTAACCTAACCTAACCTAACCTAACCTAACCTAACCTAACCTAACCTAACCTAACCTAACCTAACCTAACCTAACCTAACCTAACCTAACCTAACCTAACCTAACCTAACCTAACCTAACCTAACCTAACCTAACCTAACCTAACCTAACCTAACCTAACCTAACCTAACCTAACCTAACCTAACCTAACCTAACCTAACCTAACCTAACCTAACCTAACCTAACCTAACCTAACCTAACCTAACCTAACCTAACCTAACCTAACCTAACCTAACCTAACCTAACCTAACCTAACCTAACCTAACCTAACCTAACCTAACCTAACCTAACCTAACCTAACCTAACCTAACCTAACCTAACCTAACCTAACCTAACCTAACCTAACCTAACCTAACCTAACCTAACCTAACCTAACCTAACCTAACCTAACCTAACCTAACCTAACCTAACCTAACCTAACCTAACCTAACCTAACCTAACCTAACCTAACCTTTTTTTTTTTTTTTTTATAGAAGGGGAAATGCGTTTATGCACATCCTTTCGATCAAGGATAGTGTGGGACTCTACCCTTTATTCTAAGAGGGTCCTACCCACTAAAACCACCTTCTTTTGACTCCACGTCATAGTCGGTATCGCCTTTGAGGCATTTCTTCAACTATGTCGCTGTTTTCTTTTCTTCTTCACTCTCTTTCTGTCTGTCTTTCGGTCTGTCTTTCTTGGTTCTCTTTCGAGCTTATTATTTTCGTGATAAACCTGTTGACTACGTCCCAATTTTCTTGGCTCTCTAGCATGGTTGATATCAAGGTTTCCGGTGTGAGCGTTTTATTGACTGCTTTCTCTGCAGCTTTTCTTTCCGTTTCCCACCTTTTACAGCTGAAAATAGTATGTTCCACTGTGTCCTCCTGGGGGCAAAAGCTACACGCGTCATCATTCCTCAGTTTGAACCTTTTCAGGTAACTATTGAAGCATCCGTGGCCAGTCATGGCTTGCGTTAGATGATAGTTAATTTCTCCATGGGTCCTACGGTACCAAGGTCTTATGTCCGGCAAAATTCTATGTAGCCACTTATCGCTGTCCTGGTTCTCCCATTCCGTTTGCCAGGTTTCTATTGTAATTTCTCTCTCTTTTCTTTTCCCCGCTTCACTTTCCCGGTATGTTTTATCCCTCTCTTCCACCAGTAGTTTGAAAGGGATTGCTCTTGCTAGTACGAGGTTGCTTCTTAGCGAGGAAGTACAGTATGCCCTTGTTACCTTGAGTGCTACCTTTCTTTGTAGGCTGTCCAGTTTCCTGTTATTCAGCTGGAGTTTAAGCCCATCCTTCCATATGTGTGACGCGTAAAGAACTATGGACTCTGCTACCGACATCATTATCTTTCTTTTCGCCTCACCTGCGCCCCCAATTCTGGGTAGGATCCTTCCTAGCTGGCCGGTCACCTCTCCTGCTCTAGCCGTAACTTTGGCGATGTGATCATTGAAGCTTAAATTTTTGTCGAGCTCTACTCCCAGGTATTTAAGTGATCTGTTGATTTTTATTGGGAAGTTGTCTATCATGAACCCCATGTCTTCACTTTGGACTTTCTTTCTTCCGATCAGGAGCACCGCTTCGGTTTTTCTGGCCTCTATCTCTAATTCGTTGTTTCTCATCCAGTTTTTGATTTTCGCTAGCGTATCATTCACTGTCGCGATCAGCTTTCTTTCCTCCTTTTCCACTGTTATCACTGCCAAGTCATCGGCGTAGGCTAGTAACGTTACGTTTTCGGGGACATTTATTCTTAGTACCCCATCGTACAGTAAGTTCCACAGTATCGGCCCCAATACTGATCCTTGTGGGACCCCTGCCGTCACTTTATATTCTTCTCCGTCTTCGTCTACTATAGATCTTTCGCGTAAGTAATCCTTGATGAGTCTATTAAGCCCGTTTGTTATCCTCCTCCTATCCAGTTCTTTCCCAATCAGCTTCCAGGATGCGCTATTAAATGCGTTTCTCACGTCAATCGTTACGAGGGCGCAGTACCGTCTTATTTTGTATGTTTTCCGCAGTTCGTTCTTTGCAATCTCTTTTGCCCTTGCTAACGGGTGTATGGTGCTTCTATGTTCTCTGAATCCATATTGATTTTCTGACAGATTTGCCCCTTCCTCCAGTTCTGTCCTTAGCCTCGTGACCATCAGCTGTTCCAGCAGTTTCCCCATTGTGTTTAGGAGGCATATAGGACGGAAGCCGCTCGGGTCTGTCTCTTCTTTGTTTGGCTTTCGGATCAGGATAACTTTCCCCTTCTTCCACTCCTTCGGGAACTCGCCGTCCTTCATGGCTTTATTCATAACATCCCGCATGGCGTCCGGTTCATATTTAACCGCGAGCTTAATAATTTCCGCAGGTATGTTGTCTGGTCCTGGTGCCTTCTTGTTTTTCATTTTATTGCAGGCTTGTTCGATCTCCTCTTTTGTGAATTTGTCCTGCTCACTGTCGTGGGTTGTTTCGTCTATTGTCCATTTAACTTCTGGGTGTACAGGGAAGAGCGCATCTATTGCCCTTTTTCTTATTTCTTTGGAGACTTTAAGCGGTTTTGGTTTAATCTTTTTTCTTACGATGCCGTATCCCTTTCCCCATATGTCGTTGTCCACTTCCATTATTAGTTCTTTCCATTTGTTTTCCTTTTCCTTTCTTATTAGATTCCTTAGGCTCTTACGTTCTAGTTTGTATGCCACCTCTAGTCTGTCCAGTTCTTCTAGGTCTGCTCTCCTTTTCCGTTCCCTCATTATTTTCCTCTTGGTTTTTAGACAACTCCCCCTCTTTCCAGCTATTTCTTTCGTCCACCAGTACTTCGGTTCCCGGCAGGTTTTGGACCTCGCTTTTGGTGTGGCCAGGTCGCACGCCTCCTTTATCGCTTCGGTGAGTAGAGTGTGTGTGATCGCACCCCTTTTCCCATTTAGGCTCGTCTTTAGTTGTTTTTCGAACTTCAGTTCGCATAACTTATTTACTTCCCATCTTTTTTCCTTGAGTTCTTCTGTTCGTTTTCTCTTTTCGAGAACCGCCTCAAAGTATATATACTGATGACAGCTGAGAGTCTCAGCGTCTAGGACTCGCCAGTTGTTGATTTCTAGTTTTTCCGTAGAGAAGGTCACAGCTATTCTTGACTCCTGATTCCCTCTGATGAAGGTTGGCTTTTTTCCTACGTTCTGGTTTACTAGTCTATTCGTGGTCAACCATATTGACAGGACTTCTCCCCTGTAATCCTCTTTCTTGCTTCCCCATTCCGGGGACTTAGCATTAAAGTCTCCTGCTACAATGGTTTTTTTGGTTGATTTGCTTAGCTCTGCCTTAAGCCTGTCCAGATAGCTTTCATATTCGTGGAGTGTGCAGTTGGGCGATATATAGCAGCTGAATATCCTTATGTTGTTTATCTCTAAGTATACATATCCCTCACCAATTCCTTTTCCTCCTAGTTTGAGCTTTCTATTGTATAATCTGATCGCCACGTCTTTGTTGGTGTCCGATATCCACGGTCCCTCTTTGGCTATCACTTTTTTGTTCGGCTCGCTGATGATTGCTAGGTCCGCTTCCCACCTGTTTGCCGTGTCATCCATGAGGTCATGACATTCCGTTTTCCTTTCCGTGTTTATCTGTAGTATTTTCAGCATCATTATGAACTTTCAGTCTCTTGATTTTTTTCGGCCCTCTCTTTCTCAGTAGTTGGCGGGTTTTCTGTATTACTCTGTTTCTTTCTGTTTTGTCTAATTTCTCTGACCATTTCTCTATATCTCGGGCATGCCATGGAGTCGATTTTATGCCCTTCCTCTTTGCATTCCCCGCAGAATCTTACTTTTGTACATTCCCTTGCAAGATGACCGACCTCAAGGCAGTTAAGGCATCTCTTACCTTCCGTTTTAGTGGATTTGCATTCTGCCTTCTTGTGCCCATATCGTAAACAACAGTGGCATCTTATCGGTTCTATCTTCTCTATGATTTTCCCCGTTGTCCACCCGATTCTTAGTGTTTTCTTTTTCATCAAGGATGCTGCCTGTTCCCCCTTCATTGTAATAGTCGTGCTGTACTTTCCGTTTTTGTTGCATCTTATGTTGTCTATTTTGTCCTGGCTTAGTTTAACACCTACTTTTTCTAGAGAGTCTAAGATTTCCTCTTTTGTGGTGGTTTCGTCTAACTCTGTTATTATTACCTGTGTCTCTTTTTCGCTGGGGTGTGCGCTTACCTTCACCTTTTCTTCCATGATGTTTAGTACCTCTCTTCTGAAGTCTTGTGTCCCATTTTTGCTATGCACAATCATTTTTACGCTCCCTTCTTTTGTTTTGATCATTTTTCTAACGTCTATTCCTAGGTGCTTAATGTCGATTTTGTTTTTGATCCTGCTTACTATGTTTGCGTAGTTTTCCCCCTCAGACCCCTCTGTGCTTCTGATGACTAGGATTTCTTTATTCTTGTCTTTTGTCTTTTTACGCTTGACTTCTTTCCAATCTCCCGCTTCATTGTTTTGTTGGACCGTCTCTTTCTTTGCCCCATGTTCCACCTTTTCTCTATTGTTCTCGGCTTTTGTCCTTTCTCTCTCTCCGTTGCTTTGTTGCACCTTTGTTTGCTTCGCCGCCGCCTGCTTTGTTTTACTTCTATGGAGCAAGATCTTTCTTTCCGTGTCGGAGAAAATATTTTCAAACATTTTTCTATGTGTTTCTATCTCCTGGCTATTGTCCAGGCATACTGAGATTTTATTGGGGCTATTGTTTTCCATCTTGCTTCTCAGTTCCCTTATACGGTCGTAATTTCCCTCTATCGTGCCACTATTCTCTATTCTGAATACTTTCTTGGTTTTCTCTTTCGTCTCTAACCCCTTCTCTATTCTAGTAACAATTGTTATGTAGTCCACACTATTTATGATTTCTCCGATCTCTGGGTATCTGTTCTTAATCATCCTTTGGGGGCCCTTTTCCATATCTTTGTCATCCTTTCCCACCCATATCACCAGGTCAGTATCCATTGTTTTCCCGAAGGTATCCAACTCTTCTATCTTGGTCCTCTCATACATGTCTTCAGTCCAAGTAAGGTTACGTACTTTCTCATAGTCCTTCCAGGATTTTGCATTCCTTATCATGGTACTTATGTGGGTTCTATCCTCCTCATGTTCTCTTATTCTCTTCGTACATACTTCACACTCCGTTCTTTGGCTTATCTCTCTCTTTACATTCGCAAGCTCGGCTTGGGTCTCTTTCAGTGCTTCTTGTAGTTTCATGTTTGTTTTTTGTATTTCCCCTAGTTTGTGCCTGAGTTCTGTCACAGTTTGCTCGTCCTTTCTTGCTTTATATCCGTGCTCTGTCCTTTTACTTTCTTGTTCTACCTCGTTCTTCTCAGTTTTCTTCGTTTTCCTGTATAGCTCCGCCACCTTCGCTATGCTGTTTTTAATTTCTACTCTTGTATTCTTTCCTACTTGTGATTCCAGTAGCTTAATTTCGTCACCCAGTTTCTCCATGTTGGTTTTTGTTTCCTTGCCCAATGATCCCCAGCTAAACTTACTTGTTGTTGCCTCCGTTGTTTGTCCGTATTCAATTTTCTCTTCCCCTTTTTCTTGGGATGTCCTGGTTGCCGTCTGCCTCTTTCCAGGTGGGTTTCTTTCCGGTGTGAATTCCGATTTTCTTTTGTCCCCCGGTACATGCTCTTCTTTGCTTAAATCATCGATCACGCTTGTGGTTCTACCTACGTCCGCGTCTGGTCCCTCTGTAGGATTTGTACCTCTCGCCTGGGGTATTGTGCGATTCAGTTCATCATCAACGCCTTTTAAGGTGTTGTTCAGAACCGACCCTTCCTCGCTTGGGGTGGAGACCGCTTCTCTCGCCGCGCCTACGTTTCGCGTCCAGTTTCCTCCCTCGAGGTCCTCAATATTAGTCTCGGAGTGCCTTCTCGATGGGGGACTCCTTTGTATCCGTTTTTTCATCATGCTTCTGTGGAGCATCTCCTCCTCAAAGTCCGACAGTCTCTCCTTGGACGTTGTACTCGAGTTATGTTGCCCCCCCCGTAATCCGTGGGGCAGCCCATCTTCCGATGGAGTGGGATTCCCTGCTTTGCAGGACCCACCCGGGGTCGTTTTTTCATAACTTGCCATGTTCATTTTGGGTTTCCGTTTTATGGCTACTGGCAGCCGCGCTCCCGTATAGGTCTTTTCTGTGGCGGGTCACACATTTTTTTTTTTTTTTTTTTTTTTTTTTTTTTTTTTTTTTTTTAATTTAGAGGAAGAACAGTGTTTTGGCTCCCTAGCCCTCGTTGCCTAATAGCGTCAGGAGCCGAAAAGGTCAAGGGAGACCGAAGAGTTGGCCAAGGGAGGCCGACAGATCAAAGAAGGAAGTGACTCTAGAAGGAGACTACCACGGCAAGAGTTTGTGGTGAGCCCCGGAATCTCTTAGCAAAAGACAATCCGCTCCCTCAAGAAGAGTTCATTGTGGATTGAATTTTGAGCCCCTCCACCACGGCAAGGTGTATTCCTTCGGAGGGGAACCTAACCTAACCTAACCTAACCTAACCTAACCTAACCTAACCTAACCTAACCTAACCTAACCTAACCTAACCTAACCTAACCTAACCTAACCTAACCTAACCTAACCTAACCTAACCTAACCTAACCTAACCTAACCTAACCTAACCTAACCTAACCTAACCTAACCTAACCTAACCTAACCTAACCTAACCTAACCTTTTTTTTTTTTTTTTTGTGGAGGGACGTAGGCTGCGCCCGAGGGCTGATCAGCAACAAGTGGCCCCTGCGAAAAAAAGAAGATCTGGTGGGAACACAGTAGTGTATAGCATCGCCAGATCTCCTCCGTTTAAAAGGAAAATCTTAAGTCTTTATTATATACAGAATAACATTACATTACATTAATAATATAAAGAATAACATTACATTACATTACATTAATACCGTACATAACTACTTAATTATTAGTAACTTATATTATTGTTCTTTCTGTTAGTGAGATGCGCTTCCTTCTTTTTTATCACTATTTCTGCGAAGCGTTCCATAGCTCTCCACGCGTCTTTATAGTTAAGCATTTTTTTAACTATAGCAGGCCCGTCGAAGCTCGGCAGGGGATCAATTTGGTTTAACATAGTTACCCTTTCAGTGTTCCAGGCGGTACATGTTAGTAGGGTATGAGCCGCTGTGTCGTCAAGTCCTCCATGACAGAAGATGCATACTGACGATTCTGCTTTTTTAATCCGTTTGAGGTAGGATCCGAAGCACCCGTGTCCTGTAAGTATTTGGGTGAGGAAATAGCCACAGTGACCATGTTCCCTGCCCACCCATTCAGCTATGTCCGGGATCAGTGACCGAGTCCATGCTGAGGCCATGGAGTCGTTCCACCTGCTCTGCCAGGTCCTCATGGTGCGAGCGCGCGTCATGCTTCTTAGTTCAGTTCTGCTGAGCCGATCCCTTCGATGATCCTCCATGAATGCCCGTTCTTGGACGAGCAGATCTGCTGGGGGTTGGCTGGAGATGACTTCCGCAGCGTCGGTCGACACCGTTCTATACCCTCTTATGACTCGAAGGGCTCCCGTTCTGAGTGCGCTACGGAGGGTACCCGCGTTCCTACGACAGTAGGTCCCCTTGGCCCATATTGGGGCTGCGTACAGGAGTCTTGATCTCGCTACTGAGGCAAGGAGCCGCCGGCTACCTTCACCTGCTCCTCCAATGTTCGGCATTAGTCTAGCAAGGCAGACCTCAGATCTGCTTGCTGCGGCCGCTGCTTTCCGGATCTGCGGGGTAAAGTTCCGATTGGAGCCGATTATGACTCCGAGGTATGTCAGGTGTTGGTTAATGACTACCTCCTGGCCTAGGATGGTGACCGTATCACCGGCAACTCTTCCCGCCCGTCTGGTGGTGACCCAGGCTGCTTCGGTTTTCTCAGGGGCGATTTTAAGCCCTGCTTCTTTCATCCATACGGCGATCCGCTCCGCTGCCCTAGTTGTAATTGTCTTGATTCTGTGGACCTCTCTGCATGACACCACGAGGGCAATATCGTCAGCGTAACCCACCAGGCGCGCACCCGCAGGCAAGTCTATATTTAGTACCCCATCGTAAGCCAAGGTCCATAGGATGGGCCCCAGAATGGATCCTTGAGGGACACCGGCCTGAGGGTAGAACGATGTTTGATCACCATTGCCTCCAACCTCTACCAAAAGCTCCCTTTGTGTTAGGTAATCTTCGACCACGTTCACCAGGTAGGGGGATATTTGCCTCCTCCGCATCTCGTCTGTTATTGTCTGATGGGGTAGAGAATTAAAAGCATTGCTAACGTCGAGCGTGACCACTAGGCAATGTTGTCTCTTCCTCAGGGGTCCACTATTGGCCTTTTCAGCGGTTCTGAGGACATCCCTAATAGCATCGATAGTGCTCCTTCCCTTGCGGAAACCATGCTGGTGGGGTGAGAGACCTCCATGTGCGTTAATTTCTGCTTGCAGTCTTTCAGAGATAACCTTTTCTACTACCTTCCCTATTCCATCGAGAAGACAGATGGGTCTGAATGCGCTGGCGTTGTTTGTAGGTTTCCCTTTTTTTGGCAGTAGTACGAGACGGGCCTTCTTCCATTGGGTGGGAAACCGCCCTTCCCGGAAGCACTGTTCTGTTAATTTACAGAAGTCTTGGGGTATCGTGTTTACCGCTGCCCTAACCAGCTCATTGGGGATGCCGTCTGGACCAGGGGCTTTCTTTCCGGCCATATGACGCGCAGCGAAAAGGATTTCGTCTTGCAGGATAGTCGGGAAATCGTCTGTTATGGTTTCCGTTGCTTTTTGATGGTGACATAGTGCAATGTTAGGGAAGAGGGCATTAACTACCATTTTAATTCCCCCTGGTATAGTAGCATCCAGGTTAACATTTTTCCGGCCTAACTTCCCCATAACAATTTTATAGGGTAGGCCCCACGGATCCGAGTCCACCTCTTGACATAGTTTAATCCATGCCCTTTCTTTGCTGCGAAAGATCTCTAGTTTCAGGTTTCTTTTCGCGACGAGGTACTCCTGATGGAACGTTCCCACTGTGAGCCCTTAGAGCGGGCTCTGGTAACTCTCCTCCTTAGTTTCGTGGCAGTTTCCCTTGCTTTCGCGACTTCACTACACCACCAGTATACTTCCCTACGCCTTCCTAGCCCAGTCCTTGGGGTAGAGATGCGACATGCTTTTAGGATTTTATTTGTCAGTTCCTCTGCCATGCGGTCCGTGGTGGTCTGCTTAATCTTAGGGGTAGAGTTAAGGTAGGTCACTAACTTTTCCCAGTCTGTTAGGTGTGTTCGCCATCTTCTCGTCTGTAACCGTTGATTTGTCGCTGCTGGTGTGGATGGGTCCTTTACAGAAAAGGAAATATATCTATGATCGCTCATGGACTCCGTATCCAGGACCCTCCATTCCGTCACGTGGCTTAATAGCTTGCGGTCGGCTAAGGTGATATCGATGACAGAACTTCGGGTACCTTGCACAAAGGTTGGTTGCGTCCCCCAGTTGCAGCACATGAGGTCTTGAGCTGCCATGAGGTCCATAAGATCCCTGCCCCTTTTGTCGGTCTCTCTGGAGCCCCATAGAGCCGCTTTCGCGTTGAAGTCGCCGCAGACTAAGACAGGCGTCTTTTGCGTGCAAATACTTTCCTCGAGGTCAGATAGGTACGCAGTATAGCTCTCTGCTGGGATGTTCCTTGATACGTAGCAGCTGTACACGATCAGCCCCCCGAGGTCGGCCCAGATGATGCCATTTCTAGGCGTGCCCCATTTTTTTATGTAGCCATTTGCCCTGGAGGATAGTTGAATGGCTACGTCGCCCGCCTCGTCGTGAAGCCATCCAGACTCTAGTTTGTTTACGTTCGGCTCGCTGAGGATGATGATGTCGTAAGCCTCTTCCCTCGCCAGGTGCTCGAGGAGGTCATGGGCATTCCTGCAGCGGTTGGCATTTAGCTGGAGAACTCTCAGGGCTATAACGATGGCGGTTTTGCGGGAGCCTCCGCCTCCCCTGTGTTGGCTGTCCGAGATGTCTTCGCCTCTGTAGCCCTCTTATGCGCTATGCATCTCCTATTGTCGGGATTTTCCTGGTCTTCTAGGTTCTGGCAGGCAACGCAGTTGGGGCTGTGCGAGCAGGTGTTGGCTCTGTGTCCCTCCTGTCCACAATTCCTGCATATCTTCTCCTTTGTTGCCGCCAGCTTGTATGCGACGCACTTCTTGCTTCCCGGGAAATGCCTAAGGTTTGCCTCGCCGATGTCTTGACATGCGACGCATCTGGGGCTATTTCCACAGGTCATTGCCTTGTGGCCTTCCTCACCGCAGTTTCGGCACTGCTTGGCCCGGTCATTTCCACTGCAGTTGCGTTCGCCGTGACCGTAAGCCAAGGCACCGATTGCATCTTCTTTGCCTTCTGGCCTGCTCACGAATGTGGCAACTGCTGAGGCCGATTCGAACAAACCCTAATTTAAGGAGTGCGTTTCCTACCCGCCGTCCCATAATGAGGCCTGCCGTTCTGGTGCCATCCCCGCTCGTTCCTTAACCATTTAAAGTCGACGCGGTCGTCACAACCCGTCGCGTGCTTGATGGCTTCGGTTATCCCCGTCTCGCTAATATCTTCCTCAATGTTGCCCAGTGTGAGAGAGAGCTGATCTCTTTGATTGGCTACGGCACTATGGGGCCCAACTGCTTCTCTAATAGTTCTGAGGATCTCCTCAGTCTTTTTTGTCCCCCGTTTCATCTCTAGGACTAGGGAGCCCGCCTTGGATTTACGGGTGCGGTTAATTTTCCTCCCGCCCGTCCTTATCAAGGCTGCTCTTTACCTTGGATAGGATGTCTGCATATGAGGAGGACCCAACGTTCACGATGATGTTGTCCGGTTTCCTTTGCCTCAAACCTGCAGGGGCGTCGGTATCCCCTTCCGTTTCTGCTCCTCCGTCCCTGTACAAACTAATCTTAATATCTGTACAGGCGAAGACGACCTCTATCATTTTCCTCGTCATTAACGATTCTTCCTTTGAAAACCCTGCACCGGCGAGGGTCATAGCAACCTTTTCCCTCTTGTGGTTTAATAACAATTCTCTTGCTGACCGGAGGCACTCGAAGAGGGCCTCTGGGTCTGCCTTCTCGTCTCTAGAGTTGCGATTCACCAGCGAGTAAATGTGCCTTTCTTCTGTAGTTGTCTCCTCCTCGTCGTGCGTCACCGTTATTGAAGAGGCATATGCGACTTTTCCCTTTTGCGTCACTAACTGTTTGTAGAGGTTGTAGTTGCTCTTGATCTTGTTGGCGAGTCCAGGATCAACATTCATGTCCCTCGGCGTGGCCCACATAATAACGGATTTCGAGCTAGCCTCCCTCATTATATCTCCAGTCTTCTCCTGAGTATTCTTGAAAGTTCCTCTAGGCCATTGAGTTGTAGATAGCTCCTTACACATTTCATATGTGACCTCCGAATGCATTTTGTCCCTTAGTGTGGCTATGGCCCTTTCGGTCGGCGTTTCCGTTTGGGTGCCCATGCATCGTTGGGCGACTCTCGAGTTAGGAGCGGAGGATGTTTCTTTACTCGTCTGGTGCCATCTTGAGGAAGTTTGTACAAAGTCCTCCATTAGGTCCTTCATCTCTTTCGTGTTTAGCTGGGAGATGATGCTCTTTATATTTGAGTTGGTGTTCTTAATTTCTATCCTGGTGTTATTACCAATCCAGCCATCGAGATTTTGGGTCTCTTTTATTAGTTTACGTAGGAGCTCTTGGTATTTCCTCGGTAGTTTATCACTATTGCTTCTCTTTTCTCCCCTGTTCTCAGGGAGGCTAGCGTGCTCGCTTGCTTTCCGTTTTTTGGAACTGCTGGTTCTTTCATCCCAAGTATAGTCCATTATTATCCTATTCGGGCTTGTTGTGTCTCCAGTGGGAATAGACCAACTCTTGATCGGCGAACGTGAAAGTTTTACCCTTATAGGTGTTTTGTTTGACCCAGTAGCTGTATTCGATAACACGGCCTGTGAGCTCACCGGTGTTATCTCGCAGTCGTTGGCTGACGGTCGGTGGAGGCCTGCTTGACCACCTCCTGTGCCGACCGGTTCTGGGGTTCCGCGCCCCTGTCCCGTAATCTGTTCTTCCGTCTGGCGTCTGTCCATAGTTTTTTATTTATTTATTTTGTGCGATCCTGTTGGTCCGCGGGAGGTATTTAATTTCCCTCCTACCCGCCGGCAAGCCGGTTAGGGCTTTCCCCTATCCGCCACCTGGGGACGCGCTCGGTAGGGGTTACAGGTGTCCCCATCTCCCTTCTAAGGAGATCCGTCAGTTTCCCAACGGACCGAGAACCTAACCTAACCTAACCTAACCTAACCTAACCTAACCTAACCTAACCTAACCTAACCTAACCTAACCTAACCTAACCTAACCTAACCTAACCTAACCTAACCTAACCTAACCTAACCTAACCTAACCTAACCTAACCTAACCTAACCTAACCTAACCTAACCTAACCTAACCTAACCTAACCTAACCTAACCTAACCTAACCTAACCTAACCTAACCCAACCTAACCTAACCTAACCTAACCTAACCTAACCTAACCTAACCTAACCTAACCTAACCTAACCTAACCTAACCTAACCTAACCTAACCTAACCTAACCTAACCTAACCTAACCTAACCTAACCTAACCTAACCTAACCTAACCTAACCTAACCTAACCTAACCTAACCTAACCTAACCTAACCTAACCTAACCTAACCTTTTTTTTTTTTTTTTTTTTTTTTTTTTTTTTAAAAGGGGAAAAACCTTCAGCGGGATATATTCAGATACCAGCTAAGGCTTTGTGTGGGATTGGGGTTGCCCAGAGGTAGGGTTCGCCCGACCGCACTAAAAAACCCCTTTATATTCTTCTCTAGCGTATGCTCATTCTGGTACTACCTTTTTTGGTTTCTTCTTCAGTAGAGCCGGAGATTTTAGATGTTGTCTACATTTTATCCTTGTATTTTCCTCTCATCTGTTTCTTTTCTTTGGATTGTATTCCTGATGAATGTACTAATTACGTCCCAATTTTCTTTGTTCCTAGTCATCAACCCTGTAATATTTTCAGGTGTTACGTTTTGCTTTAATTGGGCTTTGCATTTTTCTCTTTCTTCTTTGAATTCTTCGCAATGAAAGAAAGTATGTTCTGGGGTGTCCTGGGCTCTGCAGTACTGACATTCATTATTTTCTTTAAGCTTGAACCTTCCTAAGTATTGTCCAAAGCATCCATGTCCGGTGAGTAGTTGGCATATGTAGTAATCGATCTCCCCATGGTTCCGGTCTATCCAATCCGTGATTTTGGGTATCAGTCTCTTAGTCCATTGCGCTACTTCTTCTTCTTTCTCCCATTCTTCTTCCCACTTTTTTCTTATGTCCTTGTCGGTCAATATTTTCTCGGGTTTCTTCCAGTTCGCTGCCCTCTGTTCGACTAGGAGATGTATCGGCGTACAGCCTGCCACCACTTGAAGGGCTTTGGCTGAGGTCGTACAGTATGCCGAGCAAACTCTCATTAGGACTTTCCTCTGTGTTCTCGTGATTAATTCTCTGTACTTCTTGTAGTTTACCCAGTACGCCCATACCGGGGCTGCATATAGGATGATGGAATTTACTACATTTGCGATCACTCTTCTCTTGCTTGCCCTTGGGCCTCTTATGTTGGGGAGGATTATGTTGAGTTTGGTTGTTGTCTTTTCTGCTTTTTGGACTGTCTTTATGATATGATGTCCCATGTTTCCATTTGTTCCAATATGCACTCCTAGATATTTTATTACATTTTTACTTTCTATGGTTTGTCCTGATATGTTCACTTGGATGGCTTTTATCTTTCGTCCGCCTTTTAGTAGCACTATCTCGGTTTTGTGTGGTGCCGGCTGGAGCCCCTTCTCTCTCATCCAGTGGTCTATATCTGTCACTGTCTCTTCTATTAGCTCCATTAGTTCTTCTTTGGTGTTCGCATGGGCCACCATAGCCACGTCGTCCGCGAAGCCTACTAATTTTATTTTTTCTGGGACCTGCAGCTTAAGGAGTCCATCATATGCAATATTCCACAGCAAGGGACCCAGAACCGACCCTTGGGGAACCCCGCATTTCATTTCAATCTCTATCTCATCAACTATTATTTTTCTTCCTCTTAAATAGTTGTTGACTAATTTTATGAGGTACCCACTTATTCCTTTTACCCGCATTTCCTGCGTGATGGCTTTCCATGAGATAGTGTTAAAGGCATTCGCTACATCCAATGTCACTAGTGCTGCATATCTCCCAATGTGCTTGTGTTCTTTTAATACTGTCTGTATTGCTTTTACCGTTGATCTTCCTTCTCTGAAACCAAATTGGTTTTCTGAAAGGTCTTCTTTTTGTGCCAGTTCTTCTCTTATTCTTTTAGCTATTATCTGCTCTCCAAGTTTGGCGATAGCATTGAGTAGGCATATCGGTCGGTAGGTGGTCTCTTCTCCTTCTCTTTTTTGTTTTTCGATTAAGACCAGCCTTGATCTTTTCCAATCTGTTGGAACCATTCCAGTCTTAAAGATGTTTTCCATTACTGGTAAGAAAAAATCAGGGTATTTCATTGCCAGTGTTTTCACTACTTCCCCTGGGATTCCATCTGGTCCAGGTGCCTTGTTTTTCCTCATCTTACTTCCTGCCTCTATTATTTCTTCAATTCTGCATGTGTCTGCATTGGTTTCCACCTCATGTTCTTCCGTTATATCATCTATGTTTTGTGGGAATAGTTTCTTGGCGACACTCACTTTCTCTTCGGTTGTTATATCTACGGCACTATGCGCTCCTAGTTTTCCTATCGCTATTTTGTAGCCCTTGCCCCATACATCACTATCCAACTCGTCGCAGAGTTTCCTCCATGCCTCCCGTTTAGCCGCTTCTATCTCCTTGCCCAGTTTCCTTTTTACCTCTTTGTATTCGATCTTGGCTTCGTCGTATTCTACTTGTATATTTTTTTTTGCGAGTCTAGTCATTTTCCTTCTTTTCTTTGTGCACTCTTTCTTTAACTGTGCCAAGTCTTCGGTCCACCAATAAATCTTTTCTTTGTTTATTTTCCCCTCTTTTTTCTTGTTGTATACGGCATTGCATGTTCTCCGTAGTAGTGTTCCCAGCTTTTCCGGTGTTTTAGCTACTTCTCTTAGCCTAGCCTCTTTTATGAGATGTTCATCCTTCGTGTGTTTGTAAATCCATCCTTTATTCTTGTTCTTCTGCATTTTATTTGCTTCTTCCTCTATCTGTATGTATATGTTGTTGTGGAGGCTCAGGTTTTCTTCTTGATCGACTCTCCACTCTGTTATTTTCCTGGTTATGTCGTCGGATGCTACTGTGATGTCGATGAAGCTAGAGCTCTTGCCTCTCTCGAATGTTGGCACCCTTCCATTGTTTAGGATGTTGAGGTTTTTGCTAGATAGCCATTCGCATACGGCTCTCCCCTTTGCATCTTCAATTGGTGATCCCCATTCGTGTGCCTTGGCATTGAGATCTCCACCTATTATTATAGTTCTGTAGCTATCAATATTCGTGGACAGTTTGTTCAAGAACTCTTTTATCATCACATGGTCCGCTCTTGGTGTCAGGTAACACGAAAAGATTCTGATTCCCTCGAATATTATCCCCACAAAACCTTCTCCTATTAGTGGGCTGGTTACTTTTCTCCCCTTCGAGATGTATATAGCCGTATCCGTTTGATTGTCCGTTATCCATCTGTTACTTTTTTCCGCCATAATTTTGTTAGGCTCAGCTACTAATGCTATGTCTAGCATTTCTTCATGGCACTTCTTATGCACCAGGTCCATCGCCCTCTTGGACCTGCCCACGTTAACTTGTAATATTTTTATCTTCATTATGGTGTTTGATGGGATTTTCCTCTTGCGCTTCTCGCCTCCATTTCTTGGAGTTTCCGCTTTTCTTTTCCCTTCTCATCTCCGTAATCGCTTTTTTGTATGTTGGGCACCTATAGGAATCTGCCTTGTGGCCACTTTCTTTGCAGTTGTAGCATTTGTGTTCCCGGTTACAGTCTCTCTCTTTGTGACCTCCCTCTGCACATCTGAAACATACTTGCTCTGCTGTATTCTCTTCTCTGCACTCGTTTCTCCTGTGTCCGTATTTGAGGCAGTTGGTGCATTTTAGCGGTCTTGTCATCTCTTCCACGAGCCATCTTCCCCAATTCATTTCTAATTTTCCTTCCCTTATAGCTTTCCTGGCTTGCTCTGCTGGTAAGTTCACTATTGCATACTGCATCCCTTCCTTGTTTACTCCCTTAGACATGCTTACTTGTATGTCTGTCTTTTCTATCATCAGTTTTGCTATTATTTCGTCTTCTACTTCTTCTTTGGTCATTGTCCAATCGATATTTTTAACGAAGATAGGAACTGATTGGCCTACGATATTTGGAGTCACGCCTATCTTGCTGGCTATTTCATTTTTAAGGTTCTCGCAACCTTTTTGAGTAATATTCATGACATCTATTTGTATTAGACTATTCCTGGTTTTTTTTATCGTGTTGATCTTTATTCCCAGTTCTTTCGTGTTGCCCAACTCTCTTTTGATTTCTTTGACTGTGTCTGTATACGTCTTTCCGGGAGGTGGTTTAATTATGATAGTTTGCTGTTTTCCTCTTTTTTCCTCTTTTTTTGTTACTGTTTCCCATTTTTGCTCTTCTATAGTCTCTTCCTTGGGTGAGTTCTGTCTACTCTCTGTATTGTCTTCTTTTTCGGTGGTGTCTTTGCTGCTCGTGGAGATTGGTCTCTCATCTTTTGGCCTGGGAGTTGCAATCTCTATTTCTATGTCAGTTCCGTCCATGACATATTCTGCCACTTTCCTGCTTATTTCCAAGTCCTTTTTCGGTATTTCTACTATTATATGTTTTCTATCTTCTTTGCCCATAATTTCTGTCAGCTTCGTAAGGCCTTGGTATATCTGTTCTATTCTCCCTTTGCCTTCTGCCTTTGTGTCTATCATTAAATAAAATCGGTATTTTTTTCTTGTGTCCCATTTTTCGTTTCCTCTAGGCATATGCGTTATGTATTTTAGGTAGGCTATTCCTCCAGGTTTCGTGTTTTGTTCTGCTATGTCTTCTACGCCTTTGCCGGGTTTGTCGTTCCAATATGCTAGTTTACCTTCTTCATTCACTATTCTCAGTGTATCCTTATTTTTCTGAAGTTGGCCTATCGACCCTATTACAATTTTGGTCTTAACATAGTCATCTTCTCCCCATGCATATTCTGCTACTTCTAGCAAGTTAGTTATATTTTTGGTGTTGTTAAAGTGTCTTCGTATTCTCATCTTTTTATTTTTGTCTTGAGTATTTGTATCATTCTTTATGACATACTTTAGTGTCTCAATCTCCGCTCTAAGTTTGTCATTCTCCATTTGCTGGGCTGTTAGTTTGTGGTCTTTATCTTCGCAGCATGTCTTTTTTCCTCTATCGTTACTTGTTTCTTGTATCAATTCCTCTATTTTTCTTTTCATATTATATATTTCTATTTCCATGTTTGCGATTTTTTCTTCCATTTGCATTTCTGTTTGTTTTCTATGCTCTTCTATTTTAGCCCTAACCCTGTTCTCCTTATTCCATTCCTCTTTTATTTTAGCGGCGAAGTTTTTAACCGCCGTGTGTGCGTTTTTTGTCTCCTTGCCGAATTTGGCCAGACCTGTGATATTTTTTTCGAGTCTACTTCTTATTTCAGCTTCATCCTTTAGTGCTTTCATGTCTATCTCTTGTTTACCATATCCCACTTCGGGTGATGTTGTGGCTCTCCTTTTTTTGTTGCTCTGTATCTGTGGGTTTGTGTGTTTCTTCCTGCTGTCCGGTTTAATTGGTGTCCTTTCCGACTCTTCTATTAAAGTTCGGTCGTGATCTACTTCGCTCGAGTCGTCTGAGTTACCGACTGTGTCCCACTGTAGGTTGTCATAGGAGTCGTCCCACTCTGGCGTACTTGTTTCTGCGGTGTTGTTGCTCTTGTTACTCGGCGATCTCTCTATGCTTTTCTTCTTATTGAAAGTTGCTAGTAGTTCTTCTTCAAAGCTACTTAGCAACTCTGTGCTTTGGAAGGATTCTCTTCTTGTGAGAAGGTCCTTCTCTTCTATTCTCTGTTCCCTCTCTTCCACTTTCTGTTTGGCAGTAGTTGGGTGACCGTCGGTAGAGGCCTGCTCCAGGTGTCCCATCACCTCTGTACCGACGAGTACTAGGGTATCCCTCCCTTGTACCGTAAACGTTTCTCCATCTTTATCCATTATCGTTGCCATAGTCGTTGTGTGTGTTTTTTGGTCCGCGAAGGCTATTTGATTTCACCCCTACCCCTCATATCTGAGAGGCGTTCCCCTATCCGCCACCCGGGGACGCGCCCTATGGAGGAAACACAAAACCCCACAAGGGAACCTAACCTAACCTAACCTAACCTAACCTAACCTAACCTAACCTAACCTAACCTAACCTAACCTAACCTAACCTAACCTAACCTAACCTAACCTAACCTAACCTAACCTAACCTAACCTAACCTAACCTAACCTAACCTAACCTAACCTAACCTAACCTAACCTAACCTAACCTAACCTAACCTAACCTAACCTAACCTAACCTAACCTAACCTAACCTAACCTAACCTAACCTAACCTAACCTAACCTAACCTAACCTAACCTTTTTTTTTTTTTTTTTTTTTTTATAGAAGGGGAAATGCGTTTATGCACATCCTTTCGATCAAGGATAGTGTGGGACTCTACCCTTTATTCTAAGAGGGTCCTACCCACTAAAACCACCTTCTTTTGACTCCACGTCATAGTCGGTATCGCCTTTGAGGCATTTCTTCAACTATGTCGCTGTTTTCTTTTCTTCTTCACTCTCTTTCTGTCTGTCTTTCGGTCTGTCTTTCTTGGTTCTCTTTCGAGCTTATTATTTTCGTGATAAACCTGTTGACTACGTCCCAATTTTCTTGGCTCTCTAGCATGGTTGCTATCAAGGTTTCCGGTGTGAGCGTTTTATTGACTGCTTTCTCTGCAGCTTTTCTTTCCGTTTCCCACCTTTTACAGCTGAAAATAGTATGTTCCACTGTGTCCTCCTGGGGGCAAAAGCTACACGCGTCATCATTCCTCAGTTTGAACCTTTTCAGGTAACTATTGAAGCATCCGTGGCCAGTCATGGCTTGCGTTAGATGATAGTTAATTTCTCCATGGGTCCTACGGTACCAAGGTCTTATGTCCGGCAAAATTCTATGTAGCCACTTATCGCGGTCCTGGTTCTCCCATTCCGTTTGCCAGGTTTCTATTGTAATTTCTCTCTCTTTTCTTTTCCCCGCTTCACTTTCCCCGTATGTTTTATCCCTCTCTTCCACCAGTAGTTTGAAAGGGATTGCTCTTGCTAGTACGAGGTTGCTTCTTAGCGAGGAAGTACAGTATGCCCTTGTTACCTTGAGTGCTACCTTTCTTTGTAGGCTGTCCAGTTTCCTGTTATTCAGCTGGAGTTTAAGCCCATCCTTCCATATGTGTGACGCGTAAAGAACTATGGACTCTGCTACCGACATCATTATCTTTCTTTTCGCCTCACCTGCGCCCCCAATTCTGGGTAGGACCCTTCCTAGCTGGCCGGTCACCTCTCCTGCTCTAGCCGTAACTTTGGCGATGTGATCATTGAAGCTTAAATTTTTGTCGAGCTCTACTCCCAGGTATTTAAGTGATCTGTTGATTTTTATTGGGAAGTTGTCTATCATGAACCCCATGTCTTCACTTTGGACTTTCTTTCTTCCGATCAGGAGCACCGCTTCGGTTTTTCTGGCCTCTATCTCTAATTCGTTGTTTCTCATCCAGTTTTTGATTTTCGCTAGCGTATCATTCACTGTCGCGATCAGCTTTCTTTCCTCCTTTTCCACTGTTATCACTGCCAAGTCATCGGCGTAGGCTAGTAACGTTACGTTTTCGGGGACATTTATTCTTAGTACCCCATCGTACAGTAAGTTCCACAGTATCGGCCCCAATACTGATCCTTGTGGGACCCCTGCCGTCACTTTATATTCTTCTCCGTCTTCGTCTACTATAGATCTTTCGCGTAAGTAATCCTTGATGAGTCTATTAAGCCCGTTTGTTATCCTCCTCCTATCCAGTTCTTTCCCAATCAGCTTCCAGGATGCGCTATTAAATGCGTTTCTCACGTCAATCGTTACGAGGGCGCAGTACCGTCTTGTTTTGTATGTTTTCCGCATTTCGTTCTTTGCAATCTCTTTTGCCCTTGCTCACGGGTGTATGGTGCTTCTATGTTCTCTGAATCCATATTGATTTTCTGACAGATTTGCCCCTTCCTCCAGTTCTGTCCTTAGCCTCGTGACCATCAGCTGTTCCAGCAGTTTCCCTATTGTATTTAGGAGGCATATAGGACGGAAGCCCTATGTCTCTTCTTTGTTTGGCTTTCGGATCAGGATAACTTTCCCCTTCTTCCACTCCTTCGGGAACTCGCCGTCCTTCATGGCTTTATTCATAACATCCCGCATGGCGTCCGGTTCATATTTAGCCGCGAGCTTAATAATTTCCGCAGGTATGTTGTCTGGTCCTGGTGCCTTCTTGTTTTTCATTTTATTGCAGGCTTGTTCGATCTCCTCTTTTGTGAATTTGTCCTGCTCACTGTCGTGGGTTGTTTCGTCTATTGTCCATTTAACTTCTGGGTGTACAGGGAAGAGCGCATCTATTGCCCTTTTTCTTATTTCTTTGGAGACTTTAAGCGGTTTTGGTTTAATCTTTTTTCTTACGATGCCGTATCCCTTTCCCCATATGTCGTTGTCCACTTCCATTATTAGTTCTTTCCATTTGTTTTCCTTTTCCTTTCTTATTAGATTCCTTAGGCTCTTACGTTCTAGTTTGTATGCCACCTCTAGTCTATCCAGTTCTTCTAGGTCTGCTCTCCTTTTCCGTTCCCTCATTATTTTCCTCTTGGTTTTTAGACAACTCCCCCTCTTTCCAGCTATTTCTTTCGTCCACCAGTACTTCGGTTCCCGGCAGGTTTTGGACCTCGCTTTTGGTGTGGCCAGGTCGCACGCCTCCTTTATCGCTTCGGTGAGTAGAGTGTGTGTGATCGCGCCCCTTTTCCCATTTAGGCTCGTCTTTAGTTGTTTTTCGAACTTCAGTTCGCATAACTTATTTACTTCCCATCTTTTTTCCTTGAGTTCTTCTGTTCGTTTTCTCTTTTCGAGAACCGCCTCAAAGTATATATACTGATGACAGCTGAGAGTCTCAGCGTCTAGGACTCGCCAGTTGTTGATTTCTAGTTTTTCCGTAGAGAAGGTCACATCTATTCTTGACTCCTGATTCCCTCTGATGAAGGTTGGCTTTTTTCCTACGTTCTGGTTTACTAGTCTATTCGTGGTCAACCATATTGACAGGACTTCTCCCCTGTAATCCTCTTTCTTGCTTCCCCATTCCGGGGACTTAGCATTAAAGTCTCCTGCTACAATGGTTTTTTTGGTTGATTTGCTTAGCTCTGCCTTAAGCCTGTCCAGATAGCTTTCATATTCGTGGAGTGTGCAGTTGGGCGATATATAGCAGCTGAATATCCTTATGTTGTTTATCTCTAAGTATACATATCCCTCACCAATTCCTTTTCCTCCTGGTTTGAGCATTCTATTGTATAATCTGATCGCCACGTCTTTGTTGGTGTCCGATATCCACGGTCCCTCTTTGGCTATCACTTTTTTGTTCGGCTCGCTGATGATTGCTAGGTCCGCTTCCCACCTGTTTGCCGTGTCATCCATGAGGTCATGACATTCCGTTTTCCTTTCCGTGTTTATCTGTAGTATTTTCAGCATCATTATGAACTTTCAGTCTCTTGATTTTTTTCGGCCCTCTCTTTCTCAGTAGTTGGCGGGCTTTCTGTATTACTCTGTTTCTTTCTGTTTTGTCTAATTTCTCTGACCATTTCTCTATATCTCGGGCATGCCATGGAGTCGATTTTATGCCCTTCCTCTTTGCATTCCCCGCAGAATCTTACTTTTGTACATTCCCTTGCAAGATGACCGACCTCAAGGCAGTTAAGGCATCTCTTACCTTCCGTTTTAGTGGATTTGCATTCTGCCTTCTTGTGCCCATATCGTAAACAACAGTGGCATCTTATCGGTTCTATCTTCTCTATGATTTTCCCCGTTGTCCACCCGATTCTTAGTGATTTCTTTTTCATCAAGGATGCTGCCTGTTCCCCCTTCATTGTAATAGTCGTGCTGTACTTTCCGTTTTTGTTGCATCTTATGTTGTCTATTTTGTCCTGGCTTAGTTTAACACCTACTTTTTCTAGAGAGTCTAAGATTTCCTCTTTTGTGGTGGTTTCGTCTAACTCTGTTATTATTACCTGTGTCTCTTTTTCGCTGGGGTGTGCGCTTACCTTCACCTTTTCTTCCATGATGTTTAGTACCTCTCTTCTGAAGTCTTGTGTCCCATTTTTGCTATGCACAATCATTTTTACGCTCCCTTCTTTTGTTTTGATCATTTTTCTAACGTCTATTCCTAGGTGCTTAATGTCTATTTTGTTTTAGATCCTGCTTACTATGTTTGCGTAGTTTTTCCCCTCAGACCCCTCTGTGCTTCTGATGACTAGGATTTCTTTATTCTTATCTTTTGTCTTTTTACGCTTGACTTCTTTCCAATCTCGCGCTTCATTGTTTTGTTGGACCGTCTCTTTCTTTGCCCCATGTTCCACCTTTTCTCTATTGTTCTCGGCTTTTGTCCTTTCTCTCTCTCCGTTGCTTTGTTGCACCTTTGTTTGCTTCGCCGCCGCCTGTTTTGTTTTACTTCTATGGAGCAAGATCTTTCTTTCCGTGTCGGAGAAAATATTTTCAAACATTTTTCTATGTGTTTCTATCTCCTGGCTATTGTCCAGCCATACTGAGATTTTATTGGGGCTATTGTTTTCCATCTTGCTTCTCAGTTCCCTTATACGGTCGTAATTTCCCTCTATCGTGCCACTATTCTCTATTCTGAATACTTTCTTGATTTTCTCTTTCGTCTCTAACCCCTTCTCTATTCTAGTAACAATTGTTATGTAGTCCACACTATTTATGATTTCTCCGATCTCTGGGTATCTGTTCTTAATCATCCTTTGGGGGCCCTTTTCCATATCTTTGTCATCCTTTCCCACCCATATCACCAGGTCAGTATCCATTGTTTTCCCGAAGGTATCCAACTCTTCTATCTTGGTCCTCTCATACATGTCTTCAGTCCAAGTAAGGTTACGTACTTTCTCATAGTCCTTCCAGGATTTTGCATTCCTTATCATGGTACTTATGTGGGTTCTATCCTCCTCATGTTCTCTTATTCTCTTCGTACATACTTCACACTCCGTTCTTTGGCTTATCTCTCTCTTTACATTCGCAAGCTCGGCTTGGGTCTCTTTCAGTGCTTCTTGTAGTTTCATGTTTGTTTTTTGTATTTCCCCTAGTTTGTGCCTGAGTTCTGTCACAGTTTGCTCGTCCTTTCTTGCTTTATATCCGTGCTCTGTCCTTTTACTTTCTTGTTCTACCTCGTTCTTCTCAGTTTTCTTCGTTTTCCTGTATAGCTCCGCCACCTTCGCTATGCTGTTTTTAATTTCTACTCTTGTATTCTTTCCTACTTGTGATTCCAGTAGCTTAATTTCGTCACCCAGTTTCTCCATGTTGGTTTTTGTTTCCTTGCCCAATGATCCCCAGCTAAACTTACTTGTTGTTGCCTCCGTTGTTTGTCCGTATTCAATTTTCTCTTCCCCTTTTTCTTGGGATGTCCTGGTTGCCGTCTGCCTCTTTCCAGGTGGGTTTCTTTCCGGTGTGAATTCCGATTTTCTTTTGTCCCCCGGTACATGCTCTTCTTTGCTTAAATCATCGATCACGCTTGTGGTTCTACCTACGTCCGCGTCTGGTCCCTCTGTAGGATTTGTACCTCTCGCCTGGGGTATTGTGCGATTCAGTTCATCATCAACGCCTTTTAAGGTGTTGTTCAGAACCGACCCTGGGGCAGCCCATCTTCCGATGGAGTGGGATTCCCTGCTTTGCAGGACCCACCCGGGGTCGTTTTTTCATAACTTGCCATGTTCATTTTGGGTTTCCGTTTTATGACTACCTAACCTAACCTAACCTAACCTAACCTAACCTAACCTTTTTTTTTTTTTTTTTTTTTTTTTTTTTTTATAGGGACGTAGGTTGCGCCGCGAGGCTGACAACAGCAAGTGGCCCCTGCGAAATGGAGCATCGGTGGTAACACGCTTAGTGTATGCTTCGCCGATTGCTCCCCCCTTTATTAATTAATAACATAATTACATTGTTACTACCCTATAAACTAAACTAAATTAAAATTTAAAACAAACTATAATTCTTGATCCGTTTTATCCCATAATTGAAGGGAAAATACCAACAAAACAAAAACAATAAAACAAAAGTTTGAACTCTAACCTAATGTCCTATACCTATACGTTTTAACATGACCTGTACCCGGTGCTTTTAAGGGTGTCCATTTTTTGGTCCTTCTTATGGAGAACTTTCTTTGAGAACATATCTAGGGCTTTCCATGCCTCCTCCTTCCTCAGTATGGTTTGTCCAATTTCCTTGGGCTCTTTGGGGATTTGTTTCCCTATTGTGGTTTCAAGTTCTCGTCTTTCTTCCTCCCATGCCTCACACTCCACTAAGGTGTGTCTCGCGTCGTCCGGTACCCCGTTGGTGCAAAAGATGCAGATGTCAGTGTCTATTTTGTTGATCTTTTTTAGGTAGTTACCGAAGCATCTGTGGCCCGTTAGGATCTGGGTCATGTGATACGAACATTCCCCGTGTTCGCGTTCCATCCATTGTTTGATATCCGGTATTACTTTCGCGGTCCATGAAGTTGAGGTGTCCCATCGTTTTTGCCACTCCCTGAGGATGTGTGCATCCGCCATGCTCTTAGCCTCTCTCGACGAGAGACCGTCCTTCCTTGCTCTCCAGCATAGGGGTCTTGCCTCGGCAAGTAAGTCCGCTGGTTGCAGGCGTGCTAGAACCTCTGCGGCATCGGTGGATATGGTTCTGTATCCCCGAATTATTCGTAGAGCGCATGGTCTCATTGCTCTCCTGAGAATAGCTTTGTTTCGCCTCGATTTAGTGGCATTTTCTGCCCAGACCCTTGATGCGTATAATAGTTTAGCTCTAGCTACCGTTGCTAGGAGTCGTCGTTTTCCCTCACCGGGTCCTTCAGCGTTAGGTAGCAGTCTGGACAGGGCTATCGCTGCGTGGCTAGCCAGGTTGGATGCTTTCTCGATGTGTGGTGTAAATTGTTGGTTGCATCCAATAACCACGCCAAGGTACTTTATCGTCTTTTTGATGTCGATCTCTTCTCCTAGGATTTGTACCTTTGGTACAAGGGATCTGCCAGACCTTCTTGTTGATAGCCACGCTACCTCTGTCTTGTTTACTGCCAGTTCAAGGCCTGCCTCCGTCATCCACTGTCCAATACAGTTTGCTGCTTTGGTTGTTATCTGCTTCAGCAGATTCGGGTTTCTGTGAGTCACCACTAAAGCAACGTCATCGGCGAAGGCGACCACTCTTGTTCCTCGTGGCAGACTCAGGTGTAACACGCTATCATACATTAGTATCCACAGTAGTGGACCCAATATTGAGCCTTGCGGAACCCCTGCATGTGTTTTGAACTTAAAGGGTGCTTTGTTGGCGCCTCTTTCCGCTGATAAAGATCTATCCTTGAGGTAACTGTCGATTATGTTTTGGAGATATGGTGCAATTTTCCTCTTCCTCAACTCTTCCATAATTTTTATATGCGGAATAGAGTTGAAGGCGTTCTTGACGTCTAACGCCACTACCAGGCAGTGTTCTCTCTTCCTCAGTGGTCCGGTGTTTGCCCTTCTGGCTGTTTTCAGCACGTCTTCTATCGCATCCTCGGTGGATCTTCCTTCTCTGAACCCATATTGATGGTCAGACAGTCCCCCTTTGGCCGTAATCTCTTCTTTTAGTCTTTCTGCCACGATTCTTTCCAGTAGCTTCCCTGCGGTATCGAGGAGGCAAATCGGTCTATACCCAGTTGGGTCCTCTTTGTCTTTGTTAGGCTTAGGAATTAGGACCAGGTTTGCCTCTTTCCATCTCTTCGGCCACTTTCCCTCTGTTAGGCATTGTTCCGCCACTTTGGCGAAGTCTCCTGGTATAGCTTGTACGGCGGTCTTAACCACTTCCCCGGGTATACCATCTGGCCCTGGGGCTTTTTTATTTTTAATTTTGTCTGCCGCGTGCAGTACCTCTTCGATTCTTACAGGGGGAATGTCCTGGATTCTAGTTTGTCGTGTCTTCCAATGGTCGTTTTCTTGTTCCTCTATTACGAATAGCTTCTCTATCACAGTTCTGACCCCGCCCGTCACTGTTGCCTCGATACTAGGTGGCTTTTGTGAGAACTTCTTCATTATTACTTTATATGGTTTTCCCCAGGGGTCCGTCTCGACTTCATTGCAGAGTGCCTTCCACGCGTTTTCCTTGGCTTTGCATATTTCTTTTCTTAAGGCGGCCTTTGCTTTTTTATACTCCTCCGCTATTTGACCCCAAGTGTCTCTTGCCGTTCTTGCTCTGGTGAGTTTGCGCCGTGTTTGGTTTAGTGAAGTCCTTGCTGCAGCTATCTTGTCATTCCACCAGTACACTTTCTGACGACCGCGTTGGTTTCTTTTAGGTATGTGCAGATTTGTCGTCTTTGTTAATTTCTCCATCAAAGAGTTTGCCATTTGATCAGCCGTTCCGTAGCTGATAGGTTGCTGTGCTTGGAGATAGTGTTTGAAGGCAATCCAGTCCGCTTTGTTAATTGCCCAGGTAGTCCTATTTTCGGGTTTATCGGCATGCCGTTGTTGTTGTTGCCATATTACCTTGAATTCTACATACTTGTGGTCACTTAGTGTTTCCGTTTCCAACACCTTCCAGTCCCTGATCTGCCCACATATATTTTGGCTTCCGAAGGTCACGTCTATTACCGAATTTCGTGTTCCTTGTGAAAAGGTGGGTGTCGATCCCTTGTTTATGATGTTCATGCTCAGGCTTGCCATAACTTCATTCAATTCCTGCCCTCTTCTATCGGTCGCTCTGGATCCCCATATTGTCGCCTTTGCATTAAAATCTCCACAGATAATTTTCTTATTATTTAACCTTCTCATCTCTATTTCTAAGTCTGTGAGAAATTGTTCGTACTGTGTCATATGGATGTTTTTGGTTATATAACAACAGATCCAGATGGTATTGTCCACCTTGACCCATACGATACCTTTTCTTGGAGAGCCCCAGGCTTGTAGGTGGTTCCTAACTTTTTTATTTAGTCTGATGGCGACGTCTGCGTCGCCCCATTTGCTGTCGGTTATCCAGCTGTCATTCATTCTTTTGATATTTGGTTCACTAATTAGTAAAATTTCATAGTCCTTTTCGTTTTGCATCTGATCTAATAAGTCGTGTGCGCCCTTGCTCCGGTTGGCATTTAATTGTAGGGCTTTTACTTCCATGGTGGTACTCTCGTGAGTGGAGCCTCTGTCTCCCTGTTTTGTGTTACTGCGGGCCTTGCATTTCTGGTTGTTGCCGCCCTTGCTTCTTCCTCTGCGGCCTTCTTATATGCCGTGCACCTTTTACTGCCAGGGTAGTGAGATAGTGCCTCCGTTTCCCCGACGTCTTTACATGCCATACAATTTGGCATATTTTTGCACTCTGCTGATTTATGGTCGTCTTCGCCACAGTTACGGCATTTGTTTGTACGGTCTTCTCCCTTACAGTTTGTTGTTCTGTGCCCGTACCCTAAGCAGCGGGCACATCTCCTAATCCTGTTGGTTGGTTGTTTAATGCGGCATGTATTGAGCCCGATTCTCACCGTCTCCGTTTTTATTAGTATCCTTTCCATTTCCTTTGACACTAACAAACCCATTGTCTGGAAGCCGTTACCTAGTGTTCGTGTCCACCTAATTTGAATTGGGGTATTGCCATACGATTGTAAGGTTTCTATGACCTCCTTGTCTGACACGTCTTCTTCTACATTATTTATGATGATAGGGACGTGATTCCCGTGGCTGGCCCTTACATGTTCTTTGCCAGCTGCATCTTCCACCGTTTTTTTTATTACGTCCATGCCCTTGGCCCCTCTTTTCATTTCTAGGACCAATGCGCCGGACTTCGCTTTCCGAGTCCGGTATATTTCATCTTTTGACTCCTCCTGCAATGAGCTTTTAACTTTCGTTAACATGTCCGCATATGTGCAGGAAGAGTCATTTATTACAATTACATTGTCTGTGCGCCTTCTATACCGTGTTGCCGTTTTCTGTTCATTAATTTGGTCGGATTTGTAAATTGTTAAATAAATGTCGGTGCTACCAAAGATAAATTCTATCATTTTTCGGATCGTGGCTCCATCCTCTTGTTTGATTCCAGCACCTGCCCAACTTATTGCTGCCTTTTGGCGGTCATGTACTAGTAGCATGTCTCTAGCCGCCTTCAGGCAGTTAAACATAACTTCTAGATCTGCCGGTTCGTCTCCCGATTCCCTATTTACTAGCGTATAAATGTGTCTCTCTTCCGAGAAGCAGCCCGTTTCCCCATATGGTGTTGTCACTGTAGATGTGTGCGCTATTTTTCCTTTATTCAGGGCCAATTTCTTGTATAGGTTGAATCTGCGCTGGATGGCCTGCGCCTGCTCGGACACCACTTCCATATTTTGAGGGGCTGCCCATATTAGGACCGCTTCTTGGGCCTCTTCACTTATTGGATCACCTCTTTTGGTTACTGTATTTTCGAAAGTGCCCTTTGGCCATTCCATATTGGCACACTCCTCGAATGTCCTAAAATCTGCTTTCTTTCTCATCATGGCTCGTATGTCCTGTATTTTTAGTTCGTTCGGCGTTTGTGTTTGAGTCCCGACACTGTGCTGTGGGACACCGCTCCTAGTTGCTGCCTTGTCTCCGTTGTTTTCCATTTCCGAGTTCCTTATAAGGTTTTCCAGAAGTTCTTTCATTGCTTTGGTGGTAAGCTGTGAAGTGATGCTTACTATTTTGGCGTTTATTGTCTTTATCTCCGACCTAGTATTATTTGCAATGTGGCCATTTAAATTCTTTGTCTCCTTTATCAGGTCGTAATACAACTCTTGGAATTTCAAGGCCGGTCTTTCATTTTTGTTGCTAGTTGCCTTTGATTCTCCTATGTCTTCCTTTTCGGTGTCCAGCTCCATGGCTTTCCTTTTCTTTGCCGATCGACGTAGTTCTTCATCCCAGATGAGGTCGACGGTCTTGCTGTTTGTGCTCCCCGGGGGTAGCGACCATGTCTTTATCGGTGAGAGCGAAAGTCTTGGTGTGGGTAGCCCAGTAGTAGTAATTGGTAACCCGGCCTGATGCCTCACCGGGGATACCTCGCAGTCGCTGGATTGCGGTCGGTGGGGGCCTGCTTGACCACCTCCCGGTCCGACCGGTTCTGGGGTTCCGAGCCCCTGTCCCGTAAGTGAAAAATCGTTGGTTTTCGACATTTTGCTTATTTTGTGCATTTTATGCCTCCTGCCAGGCCCGCTCCCGTATTTTGTGTTTTGGTGTTGGGATTCACCATAAGTGTAAATTACAGTTATTGGCCCCCTATCCCTCGAAACCTAATAGATTCAGGGACCGAAAAAGACCGAGAATGGCCGAAGAGTTTGTCCAAGGGAGGACGATAGTTCATAGCGGGAAATAAAAGTGACTCTAATGAAGGGGAGCTCCCACTGCAAACTAGTGATGAGCCCCGGAATCTCTTAGCAAAAGACAATCCGCTCCCTCCAAGTGAGTTCATTGTGGATTGAATTTTGAGCCCCTCCACCACGACAAGGTGTATTCCTTCGGAGGGGAACCTAACCTAACCTAACCTAACCTAACCTAACCTAACCTAACCTAACCTAACCTAACCTTTCTCTTTTTTTTTTAGGGACGTAGGTTGCGCCGCGAGGCTGACAACAGCAAGTGGCCCCTGCGAAATGGAGCATCGGTGGTAACACGCTTAGTGTATGCTTCGCCGATTGCTCCCCCCTTTATTAATTAATAACATAATAACATAATTACATAATTACATTGTTACTACCCTATAAACTAAACTAAATTAAAATTTAAAACTATAATTCTTGATCCGTTTTATCCCATAATTGAAGAGAAAATACCAACAAAACAAAAACAATAAAACAAAAGTTTGAACTCTAACCTAGTGTCCTATACCTATACGTTTTAACATGACCTGTACCCGGTGCTTTTAAGGGTGTCCATTTTTTGGTCCTTCTTATAAAGAACTTTCTTTGAGAACATATCTAGGGCTTTCCATGCCTCCTCCTTCCTCAGTATGGTTTGTCCAATTTCCTTGGGCTCTTTGGGGATTTGTTTCCCTATTGTGGTTTCAAGTTCTAGTCTTTCTTCCTCCCATGCCTCACACTCCACTAAGGTGTGTCTCGCGTCGTCCGGTACCCCGTTGGTGCAAAAGATGCAGATGTCAGTGTCTATTTTGTTGATCTTTTTTAGGTAGTTACCGAAACATCCGTGGCCCGTTAGGATCTGGGTCATGTGATACGAACATTCTCCGTGTTCGCGTTCCATCCATTTTTTTTTTTTTTTTTTTTTTTTTTTTATAGAAGGGGAAATGCGTTTATGCACATCCTTTCGATCAAGGATAGTGTGGAACTCTACCCTTTATTCTAAGAGGGTCCTACCCACTAAAACCACCTTCTTTTGACTCCACGTCATAGTCGGTATCGCCTTTGAGGCATTTCTTCAACTATGTCGCTGTTTTCTTTTCTTCTTCACTCTCTTTCTGTCTGTCTTTCGGTCTGTCTTTCTTGGTTCTCTTTCGAGCTTATTATTTTCGTGATAAACCTGTTGACTACGTCCCAATTTTCTTGGCTCTCTAGCATGGTTGCTATCAAGGTTTCCGGTGTGAGCGTTTTATTGACTGCTTTCTCTGCAGCTTTTCTTTCCGTTTCCCACCTTTTACAGCTGAAAATAGTATGTTCCACTGTGTCCTCCTGGGGGCAAAAGCTACACGCGTCATCATTCCTCAGTTTGAACCTTTTCAGGTAACTATTGAAGCATCCGTGGCCAGTCATGGCTTGCGTTAGATGATAGTTAATTTCTCCATGGGTCCTACGGTACCAAGGTCTTATGTCCGGCAAAATTCTATGTAGCCACTTATCTCTGTCCTGGTTCTCCCATTCCGTTTGCCAGGTTTCTATTCTAATTTCTCTCTCTTTTCTTTTCCCCGCTTCACTTTCCCCGTATGTTTTATCCCTCTCTTCCACCAGTAGTTTGAAAGGGATTGCTCTTGCTAGTACGAGGTTGCTTCTTAGCGAGGAAGTACAGTATGCCCTTGTTACCTTGAGTGCTACCTTTCTTTGTAGGCTGTCCAGTTTCCTGTTATTCAGCTGGAGTTTAAGCCCATCCTTCCATATGTGTGACGCGTAAAGAACTATGGACTCTGCTACCGACATCATTATCTTTCTTTTCGCCTCACCTGCGCCCCCAATTCTGGGTAGGATCCTTCCTAGCTGGCCGGTCACCTCTCCTGCTCTAGCCGTAACTTTGGCGATGTGATCATTGAAGCTTAAATTTTTGTCGAGCTCTACTCCCAGGTATTTAAGTGATCTGTTGATTTTTATTGGGAAGTTGTCTATCATGAACCCCATGTCTTCACTTTGGACTTTCTTTCTTCCGATCAGGAGCACCGCTTCGGTTTTTCTGGCCTCTATCTCTAATTCGTTGTTTCTCATCCAGTTTTTGATTTTCGCTAGCGTATCATTCACTGTCGCGATCAGCTTTCTTTCCTCCTTTTCCACTGTTATCACTGCCAAGTCATCGGCGTAGGCTAGTAACGTTACGTTTTCGGGGACATTTATTCTTAGTACCCCATCGTACAGTAAGTTCCACAGTATCGGCCCCAATACTGATCCTTGTGGGACCCCTGCCGTCACTTTATATTCTTCTCCGTCTTCGTCTACTATAGATCTTTCGCGTAAGTAATCCTTGATGAGTCTATTAAGCCCGTTTGTTATCCTCCTCCTATCCAGTTCTTTCCCAATCAGCTTCCAGGATGCGCTATTAAATGCGTTTCTCACGTCAATCGTTACGAGGGCGCAGTACCGTCCTGTTTTGTATGTTTTCCGCATTTCGTTCTTTGCAATCTCTTTTGCCCTTGCTAACGGGTGTATGGTGCTTCTATGTTCTCTGAATCCATATTGATTTTCTGACAGATTTGCCCCTTCCTCCAGTTCTGTCCTTAGCCTCGTGACCATCAGCTGTTCCAGCAGTTTCCCCATTGTGTTTAGGAGGCATATAGGACGGAAGCCGCTCGGGTCTGTCTCTTCTTTGTTTGGCTTTCGGATCAGGATAACTTTCCCCTTCTTCCACTCCTTCGGGAACTCGCCGTCCTTCATGGCTTTATTCATAACATCCCGCATGGCGTCCGGTTCATATTTAGCCGCGAGCTTAATAATTTCCGCAGGTATGTTGTCTGGTCCTGGTGCCTTCTTGTTTTTCATTTTATTGCAGGCTTGTTCGATCTCCTCTTTTGTGAATTTGTCCTGCTCACTGTCGTGGGTTGTTTCGTCTATTGTCCATTTAACTTCTGGGTGTACAGGGAAGAGCGCATCTATTGCCCTTTTTCTTATTTCTTTGGAGACTTTAAGCGGTTTTGGTTTAATCTTTTTTCTTACGATGCCGTATCCCTTTCCCCATATGTCGTTGTCCACTTCCATTATTAGTTCTTTCCATTTGTTTTCCTTTTCCTTTCTTATTAGATTCCTTAGGCTCTTACGTTCTAGTTTGTATGCCACCTCTAGTCTATCCAGTTCTTCTAGGTCTGCTCTCCTTTTCCGTTCCCTCATTATTTTCCTCTTGGTTTTTAGACAACTCCCCCTCTTTCCAGCTATTTCTTTCGTCCACCAGTACTTCGGTTCCCGGCAGGTTTTGGACCTCGCTTTTGGTGTGGCCAGGTCGCACGCCTCCTTTATCGCTTCGGTGAGTAGAGTGTGTGTGTGATCGCACCCCTTTTCCCATTTAGGCTCGTCTTTAGTTGTTTTTCGAACTTCAGTTCGCATAACTTGTTTACTTCCCATCTTTTTTCCTTGAGTTCTTCTGTTCGTTTTCTCTTTTCGAGAACCGCCTCAAAGTATATGTACTGATGACAGCTGAGAGTCTCAGCGTCTAGGACTCGCCAGTTGTTGATTTCTAGTTTTTCCGTAGAGAAGGTCACATCTATTCTTGACTCCTGATTCCCTCTGATGAAGGTTGGCTTTTTTCCTACGTTCTGGTTTACTAGTCTATTCGTGGTCAACCATATTGACAGGACTTCTCCCCTGTAATCCTCTTTCTTGCTTCCCCATTCCGGGGACTTAGCATTAAAGTCTCCTGCTACAATGGTTTTTTTGGTTGATTTGCTTAGCTCTGCCTTAAGCCTGTCCAGATAGCTTTCATATTCGTGGAGTGTGCAGTTGGGCGATATATAGCAGCTGAATATCCTTATGTTGTTTATCTCTAAGTATACATATCCCTCACCAATTCCTTTTCCTCCTAGTTTGAGCTTTCTATTGTATAATCTGATCGCCACGTCTTTGTTGGTGTCCGATATCCACGGTCCCTCTTTGGCTATCACTTTTTTGTTCGGCTCGCTGATGATTGCTAGGTCCGCTTCCCACCTGTTTGCCGTGTCATCCATGAGGTCATGACATTCCGTTTTCCTTTCCGTGTTTATCTGTAGTATTTTCAGCATCATTATGAACTTTCAGTCTCTTGATTTTTTTCGGCCCTCTCTTTCTCAGTAGTTGGCGGGCTTTCTATATTACTCTGTTTCTTTCTGTTTTGTCTAATTTCTCTGACCATTTCTCTATATCTCGGGCATGCCATGGAGTCGATTTTATGCCCTTCCTCTTTGCATTCCCCGCAGAATCTTACTTTTGTACATTCCCTTGCAAGATGACCGACCTCAAGGCAGTTAAGGCATCTCTTACCTTCCGTTTTAGTGGATTTGCATTCTGCCTTCTTGTGCCCATATCGTAAACAACAGTGGCATCTTATCGGTTCTATCTTCTCTATGATTTTCCCCGTTGTCCACCCGATTCTTAGTGTTTTCTTTTTCATCAAGGATGCTGCCTGTTCCCCCTTCATTGTAATAGTCGTGCTGTACTTTCCGTTTTTGTTGCATCTTATGTTGTCTATTTTGTCCTGGCTTAGTTTAACACCTACTTTTTCTAGAGAGTCTAAGATTTCCTCTTTTGTGGTGGTTTCGTCTAACTCTGTTATTATTACCTGTGTCTCTTTTTCGCTGGGGTGTGCGCTTACCTTCACCTTTTCTTCCATGATGTTTAGTACCTCTCTTCTGAAGTCTTGTGTCCCATTTTTGCTATGCACAATCATTTTTACGCTCCCTTTTTTGTTTTGATCATTTTTCTAACGTCTATTCCTAGGTGCTTAATGTCTATTTTGTTTTAGATCCTGCTTACTATGTTTGCGTAGTTTTTCCCCTCAGACCCCTCTGTGCTTCTGATGACTAGGATTTCTTTATTCTTATCTTTTGTCTTTTTACGCTTGACTTCTTTCCAATCTCCCGCTTCATTGTTTTGTTGGACCGTCTCTTTCTTTGCCCCATGTTCCACCTTTTCTCTATTGTTCTCGGCTTTTGTCCTTTCTCTCTCTCCGTTGCTTTGTTGCACCTTTGTTTGCTTCGCCGCCGCCTGTTTTGTTTTACTTCTATGGAGCAAGATCTTTCTTTCCGTGTCGGAGAAAATATTTTCAAACATTTTTCTATGTGTTTCTATCTCCTGGCTATTGTCCAGGCATACTGAGATTTTATTGGGGCTATTGTTTTCCATCTTGCTTCTCAGTTCCCTTATACGGTCGTAATTTCCCTCTATCGTGCCACTATTCTCTATTCTGAATACTTTCTTGGTTTTCTCTTTCGTCTCTAACCCCTTCTCTATTCTAGTAACAATTGTTATGTAGTCCACACTATTTATGATTTCTCCGATCTCTGGGTATCTGTTCTTAATCATCCTTTGGGGGCCCTTTTCCATATCTTTGTCATCCTTTCCCACCCATATCACCAGGTCAGTATCCATTGTTTTCCCGAAGGTATCCAACTCTTCTATCTTGGTCCTCTCATACATGTCTTCAGTCCAAGTAAGGTTACGTACTTTCTCATAGTCCTTCCAGGATTTTGCATTCCTTATCATGGTACTTATGTGGGTTCTATCCTCCTCATGTTCTCTTATTCTCTTCGTACATACTTCACACTCCGTTCTTTGGCTTATCTCTCTCTTTACATTCGCAAGCTCGGCTTGGGTCTCTTTCAGTGCTTCTTGTAGTTTCATGTTTGTTTTTTGTATTTCCCCTAGTTTGTGCCTGAGTTCTGTCACAGTTTGCTCGTCCTTTCTTGCTTTATATCCGTGCTCTGTCCTTTTACTTTCTTGTTCTACCTCGTTCTTCTTAGTTTTCTTCGTTTTCCTGTATAGCTCCGCCACCTTCGCTATGCTGTTTTTAATTTCTACTCTTGTATTCTTTCCTACTTGTGATTCCAGTAGCTTAATTTCGTCACCCAGTTTCTCCATGTTGGTTTTTGTTTCCTTGTCCAATGAACCCCAGCTAAACTTACTTGTTGTTGCCTCCGTTGTTTGTCCGTATTCTATTTTCTCTTCCCCTTTTTCTTGGGATGTCCTGGTTGCCGTCTGCCTCTTTCCAGGTGGGTTTCTTTCCGGTGTGAATTTCGATTTTCTTTTGTCCCCCGGTACATGCTCTTCTTTGCTTAAATCATCGATCTCGCTTGTGGTTCTACCTACGTCCGCGTCTGGTCTCTCTGTAGGATTTGTACCTCTCGCCTGGGGTATTGTGCGATTCAGTTCATCATCAACGCCTTTTAAGGTGTTGTTCAGAACCGACCCTTCCTCGCTTGGGGTGGAGACCGCTTCTCTCGCCGCGCCTACGTTTCGCGTCCAGTTTCCTCCCTCGAGGTCCTCAATATTACTCTCGGAGTGCCTTCTCGATGGGGGACTCCTTTGTATCCGTTTTTTCATCATGCTTCTGTGGAGCATCTCCTCCTCAAAGTCCGACAGTCTCTCCTTGGACGTTGTACTCGAGTTATGTGTAATCCGTGGGGCAGCCCATCTTCCGATGGAGTGGGATTCCCTGCTTTGCAGGACCCACCCGGGGTCGTTTTTTCATAACTTGCCATGTTCATTTTGGGTTTCCGTTTTATGGCTACTGGCAGCCGCGCTCCCGTATAGGTCTTTTCTGTGGCGGGTCACACATTTTTTTTTTTTTTTTTTTTTTTTTTTTTTTTTTTTTTTTAATTTAGAGGAAGAACAGTGTTTTGGCTCCCTAGCCCTCGTTGCCTAATAGCGTCAGGAGCCGAAAAGGTCAAGGGAGACCGAAGAGTTGGCCAAGGGAGGCCGACAGATCAAAGAAGGAAGTGACTCTAGAAGGAGACTACCACGGCAAGAGTTTGTGGTGAGCCCCGGAATCTCTTAGCAAAAGACAATCCGCTCCCTCAAGAAGAGTTCATTGTGGATTGAATTTTGAGCCCCTCCACCACGGCAAGGTGTATTCCTTCGGAGGGGAACCTAACCTAACCTAACCTAACCTAACCTAACCTAACCTAACCTAACCTAACCTAACCTAACCTAACCTAACCTAACCTAACCTAACCTAACCTAACCTAACCTAACCTAACCTAACCTAACCTAACCTAACCTAACCTAACCTAACCTAACCTAACCTAACCTAACCTAACCTAACCTAACCTAACCTAACCTAACCTAACCTAACCTAACCTAACCTAACCTAACCTAACCTAACCTAACCTAACCTAACCTAACCTAACCTAACCTAACCTAACCTAACCTAACCTAACCTAACCTAACCTAACCTAACCTAACCTAACCTAACCTAACCTAACCTAACCTAACCTAACCTAACCTAACCTAACCTAACCTAACCTAACCTAACCTAACCTTTTTTTTTTTTTTTTTTTTTTTTTTTTTTAAAAGGGGAAAAACCTTCAGCGGGATATATTCAGATACCAGCTAAGGCTTTGTGTGGGATTGGGGTTGCCCAGAGGTAGGGTTCGCCCGACCGCACTAAAAAACCCCTTTATATTCTTCTCTAGCGTATGCTCATTCTGGTACTACCTTTTTTGGTTTCTTCTTCAGTAGAGCCGGAGATTTTAGATGTTGTCTACATTTTATCCTTGTATTTTCCTCTCATCTGTTTCTTTTCTTTGGATTGTATTCCTGATGAATGTACTAATTACGTCCCAATTTTCTTTGTTCCTAGTCATCAACCCTGTAATATTTTCAGGTGTTACGTTTTGCTTTAATTGGGCTTTGCATTTTTCTCTTTCTTCTTTGAATTCTTCGCAATGAAAGAAAGTATGTTCTGGGGTGTCCTGGGCTCTGCAGTACTGACATTCATTATTTTCTTTAAGCTTGAACCTTCCTAAGTATTGTCCAAAGCATCCATGTCCGGTGAGTAGTTGGCATATGTAGTAATCGATCTCCCCATGGTTCCGGTCTATCCAATCCGTGATTTTGGGTATCAGTCTCTTAGTCCATTGCGCTACTTCTTCTTCTTTCTCCCATTCTTCTTCCCACTTTTTTCTTATGTCCTTGTCGGTCAATATTTTCTCGGGTTTCTTCCAGTTCGCTGCCCTCTGTTCGACTAGGAGATGTATCGGCGTACAGCCTGCCACCACTTGAAGGGCTTTGGCTGAGGTCGTACAGTATGCCGAGCAAACTCTCATTAGGACTTTCCTCTGTGTTCTCGTGATTAATTCTCTGTACTTCTTGTAGTTTACCCAGTACGCCCATACCGGGGCTGCATATAGGATGATGGAATTTACTACATTTGCGATCACTCTTCTCTTGCTTGCCCTTGGGCCTCTTATGTTGGGGAGGATTATGTTGAGTTTGGTTGTTGTCTTTTCTGCTTTTTGGACTGTCTTTATGATATGATGTCCCATGTTTCCATTTGTTCCAATATGCACTCCTAGATATTTTATTACATTTTTACTTTCTATGGTTTGTCCTGATATGTTCACTTGGATGGCTTTTATCTTTCGTCCGCCTTTTAGTAGCACTATCTCGGTTTTGTGTGGTGCCGGCTGGAGCCCCTTCTCTCTCATCCAGTGGTCTATATCTGTCACTGTCTCTTCTATTAGCTCCATTAGTTCTTCTTTGGTGTTCGCATGGGCCACCATAGCCACGTCGTCCGCGAAGCCTACTAATTTTATTTTTTCTGGGACCTGCAGCTTAAGGAGTCCATCATATGCAATATTCCACAGCAAGGGACCCAGAACCGACCCTTGGGGAACCCCGCATTTCATTTCAATCTCTATCTCATCAACTATTATTTTTCTTCCTCTTAAATAGTTGTTGACTAATTTTATGAGGTACCCACTTATTCCTTTTACCCGCATTTCCTGCGTGATGGCTTTCCATGAGATAGTGTTAAAGGCATTCGCTACATCCAATGTCACTAGTGCTGCATATCTCCCAATGTGCTTGTGTTCTTTTAATACTGTCTGTATTGCTTCTACCGTTGATCTTCCTTCTCTGAAACCAAATTGGTTTTCTGAAAGGTCTTCTTTTTGTGCCAGTTCTTCTCTTATTCTTTTAGCTATTATCTGCTCTCCAAGTTTGGCGATAGCATTGAGTAGGCATATCGGTCGGTAGGTGGTCTCTTCTCCTTCTCTTTTTTGTTTTTCGATTAAGACCAGCCTTGATCTTTTCCAATCTGTTGGAACCATTCCAGTCTTAAAGATGTTTTCCATTACTGGTAAGAAAAAATCAGGGTATTTCATTGCCAGTGTTTTCACTACTTCCCCTGGGATTCCATCTGGTCCAGGTGCCTTGTTTTTCCTCATCTTACTTCCTGCCTCTATTATTTCTTCAATTCTGCATGTGTCTGCATTGGTTTCCACCTCATGTTCTTCCGTTATATCATCTATGTTTTGTGGGAATAGTTTCTTGGCGACACTCACTTTCTCTTCGGTTGTTATATCTACGGCACTATGCGCTCCTAGTTTTCCTATCGCTATTTTGTAGCCCTTGCCCCATACATCACTATCCAACTCGTCGCAGAGTTTCCTCCATGCCTCCCGTTTAGCCGCTTCTATCTCCTTGCCCAGTTTCCTTTTTACCTCTTTGTATTCGATCTTGGCTTCGTCGTATTCTACTTGTATATTTTTTTTTGCGAGTCTAGTCATTTTCCTTCTTTTCTTTGTGCACTCTTTCTTTAACTGTGCCAAGTCTTCGGTCCACCAATAAATCTTTTCTTTGTTTATTTTCCCCTCTTTTTTCTTGTTGTATACGGCATTGCATGTTCTCCGTAGTAGTGTTCCCAGCTTTTCCGGTGTTTTAGCTACTTCTCTTAGCCTAGCCTCTTTTATGAGATGTTCATCCTTCGTGTGTTTGTAAATCCATCCTTTATTCTTGTTCTTCTGCATTTTATTTGCTTCTTCCTCTATCTGTATGTATATGTTGTTGTGGAGGCTCAGGTTTTCTTCTTGATCGACTCTCCACTCTGTTATTTTCCTGGTTATGTCGTCGGATGCTACTGTGATGTCGATGAAGCTAGAGCTCTTGCCTCTCTCGAATGTTGGCACCCTTCCATTGTTTAGGATGTTGAGGTTTTTGCTAGATAGCCATTCGCATACGGCTCTCCCCTTTGCATCTTCAATTGGTGATCCCCATTCGTGTGCCTTGGCATTGAGATCTCCACCTATTATTATAGTTCTGTAGCTATCAATATTCGTGGACAGTTTGTTCAAGAACTCTTTTATCATCACATGGTCCGCTCTTGGTGTCAGGTAACACGAAAAGATTCTGATTCCCTCGAATATTATCCCCACAAAACCTTCTCCTATTAGGGGGCTGGTTACTTTTCTCCCCTTCGAGATGTATATAGCCGTATCCGTTTGATTGTCCGTTATCCATCTGTTACTTTTTTCCGCCATAATTTTGTTAGGCTCAGCTACTAATGCTATGTCTAGCATTTCTTCATGGCACTTCTTATGCACCAGGTCCATCGCCCTCTTGGACCTGCCCACGTTAACTTGTAATATTTTTATCTTCATTATGGTGTTTGATGGGATTTTCCTCTTGCGCTTCTCGCCTCCATTTCTTGGAGTTTCCGCTTTTCTTTTCCCTTCTCATCTCCGTAATCGCTTTTTTGTATGTTGGGCACCTATAGGAATCTGCCTTGTGGCCACTTTCTTTGCAGTTGTAGCATTTGTGTTCCCGGTTACAGTCTCTCTCTTTGTGACCTCCCTCTGCACATCTGAAACATACTTGCTCTGCTGTATTCTCTTCTCTGCACTCGTTTCTCCTGTGTCCGTATTTGAGGCAGTTGGTGCATTTTATCGGTCTTGTCATCTCTTCCACGAGCCATCTTCCCCAATTCATTTCTAATTTTCCTTCCCTTATAGCTTTCCTGGCTTGCTCTGCTGGTAAGTTCACTATTGCATACTGCATCCCTTCCTTGTTTACTCCCTTAGACATGCTTACTTGTATGTCTGTCTTTTCTATCATCAGTTTTGCTATTATTTCGTCTTCTACTTTTTCTTTGGTCATTGTCCCATCGATATTTTTAACGAAGATAGGAACTGATTGGCCTACGATATTTGGAGTCACGCCTATCTTGCTGGCTATTTCATTTTTAAGGTTCTCGCAACCTTTTTGTATCCGTTTTTTCATCATGCTTCTGTGGAGCATCTCCTCCTCAAAGTCCGACAGTCTCTCCTTGGACGTTGTACTCGAGTTATGTTGCCCCCCCCGTAATCCGTGGGGCAGCCCATCTTCCGATGGAGTGGGATTCCCTGCTTTGCAGGACCCACCCGGGGTCGTTTTTTCATAACTTGCCATGTTCATTTTGGGTTTCCGTTTTATGGCTACTGGCAGCCACGCTCCCGTATAGGTCTTTTCTGTGGCGGGTCACACATTTTTTTTTTTTTTTTTTTTTTTTTTTTTTTTTTTAGAGGAAGAACAGTGTTTTGGCTCCCTAGCCCTCGTTGCCTAATAGCGTCGGGAGCCGAAAGAGGTCAAGATAGACCGAAGAGTTTGGCCAAGGTAGGTCGACAGTTCAAAGAGGAAGTGGCTCTAGAAGGAGACTATCACACTAAGAGGTTGTGAGTAGTCCCGGAATGCGTTTGCGATAAGCCCTCGTCTCGCTCCCCATCGCTATCCAGTGATTACCACCAGGTAGATAGCGGTGGGGTGTTCATTGACCAGGGCTTACCTTGCCCGTTCACCACGACAAGGTGCATTCCTAACCTAACCTAACCTAACCTAACCTAACCTAACCTAACCTAACCTAACCTAACCTTTTTTTTTTTTTTTTTTTTTTTTTTTTTTTTTTTTTTTTTTCCGGGGACGTGTAGGTCGCGCACGACCGACAGTGGCCCCCCTGAACTCTGGTACTCCGCGGGAACAGTAACTTCGCCCGGAGTACCCGCTGCGCCTTTATTAGAAAACCATGTTTACATACATTAGCAACAATATTACATACATTTTACATTATTATTTACTACCCTACCCCTGCCGCATTGCGAGGTCTTCCTCCTTCCGACTAATGACTGCTTTTGCAAACTCCGCTACCGCCTGCCACTTCCCCTCACATTCCAACATCCTCTCTGTCATCGTCTCTTCTCTTAGCTCACCCAACGCCACCCTTAGTGTTCCCCTTTCCGCCTCCCATTTCACACACTCCAAGAGCGTATGTCTTGCGTCATCCTTAGGTGCCGGGCACCACCGGCAATCCTCCCCACTCAGCTTCCCTATCCGGCACAGATACTCGGCAAAGCACCCGTGACCGGATAGGAGCTGGGTCGTGAAGTAGTCAGCTCCCCTTCCTTCCTTTCCACCCACGGCCCCACTAGCGGTATCAGGGCCTCGTCCACTGTCCCTTCGACCCCACTGCCCATCTCTGCTGCCATTCCTCCATGATCCAGCCCCGCGCCGTCCGGCTAGCCTCGGCCTTGGCAATGCCGCTCTTCCTTGCCCTGTACACACGCGCCCAGCCCTGAACGTCAGGTCTGCCGGGGGTCATGAGGCCAGGACCTCCGCCGCGTCCGTAGAAATGGTACGGTACCCCTGATCACCCTAAGGGCTCCCACTCTGCCCGCCCCCCTGATTCTGTCGGCGTTCCTCTGGGATTCCACTGCTCTTTCCCACGCCGGAGCGGCGTATAGCAGTCTCGCTGCCCCCACCGACACCAGCAGTCTCCTGGTTCCTTCGTTCGGCCCTCCTATGTTGGCCAGCAGCCCTCCCACTGCCTTAGTGGCTCTGGCGGCCCCCGCTGCTGCCTCCATAACCTGCCTCGAGCATCGGGGGTTGGCCTCAACTATCACCCCCAGGTATTTTATTGATGTCCACACCGCCACTTCCTGCCCCTCAACCAGGATTGTCTCCCCCTTAACTCTTCCCGCCCTTCTTCTGGCCAGCCACGCCGCCTCAGTCTTCTGAGCCCGCCCACCCGGATGTTTCTAGCCTCTAGCCACCGCGCTTACCTGTTCTACCGCCCCCTGCGCTCTTCTTTTGAGGTCGCCGATCTCCCCTACCCCTGGCTATTAGCAACAGGTCGTCCGCGAACCCTATTAGATCTACTCCTCTTGGCAGCGTCAAGCCAAAGACGCCATCGTAGGTAACATTCCACAGAAGGGGTCCCAGCACGGATCCCTGTGGAATGCCACCCGTCAGCTGCAATCTCCCTCATTTCCCCGCCCACATCCTCGTATACCAGCCTCCTGCCCTCCAGGAAGCTGTCTACCATGTCGACAAGGTACCCCGGAACCCCCCTGTCGACCAGAGCCTCTATAATAACCGGCCATGGGAGCGAGTTAAACGCATTCTTTGCATCCAGCGATACTGCCAGGCAGTGTCTCCTGCTCCTCAGGGGACCCTCATTGGCCTCATCTGCCAACCTCCTCACCTCCATCAAGGCGTCTACTGTAGACCTGCCCCTGCGGAAGCCGAATTGCATAGGCGACAGGTCCCCGGGTCTCTTCGATCGAGGCCCTTATCCGTTCAGCCACCAGCCGTTCCAAAACTTTCGCCTCTCCGTCCACTAGGCACACTGGCCTATATCCTCCCGGGGTCCGTTTCATTCTTCCCCTTCTTCGGCAGCAACACCAGCCTGGCCCTTTTGAACGTGTCCGGCACTTTGCCTTCCCTGAGGCACTGATTCATCAAGTCCGTGACCGCCACCGGGTCGCCCGGCCGCCGCCGCCTTGATCGCCTCATTCGGGTTACCCCCCGGACCCACCGCTTTCTTCCCGGGAAGGGCCCTTACCGCTGCCATGACCTCCTCCTCCGTGAACAACTCCTCTTCTCGCGGAGTCGCCCTCCTCTCCCTTGGTCTCCCAGACACCTCCTGCCCTCGGAAAAGGGTCTCTATCACCGCCTCAATCCCTCCTTTCACCCTCGCCCCCACATTAGTGAGGCCGGCCCCTAGCTTTTGGCCACAATCTTATAAGGCCTTCCCATATGTCCTCCTCAACCTCCTGTTGTAGTTGGCGCCACTTCTGCCTCTTACTTCTCGCGATTACCTTTTAAGACTCTCCTTGGCCTCGAGATGCACCACCTCCAGAGCCGCAACCTCGCCCCCCTTCTTCTGCATCTGGTGACGTCCCGGCGTGTCTCATTCGCCCTGGCCCTTGCTGCGGCTACCTCCTCGTTCCACCAGTAGATGCCCCTCCTGGCCCCAGGAGCCTTTTGGGTATAGCCACGTCGCATGCCCCCCTGAGTCGTCTGGTGTACCTCACTGCAGCTTCTTCGGCCCCTTCGTCCCTTCTTGCGCCCCTTGCCCTCATGTAGGCCGTCAGCTTCTCCGTGTCCATCCTCTCCACGTCCCCATCTCCATCTTTTTGCTGGCCTTACGTACCCTTCTGTCGGTGAGCACCACAAATTCGATGTATCTGTGGTCGCTCATCGATTCCTCCTGCCCCACTTGCCAGCCTTGGATGGCCCCCAGTACACCTGCTGAAGCCAACGTTATGTCGACAATAGACTGCGCGTTGGAACGCACCATTGTCGGTTCCTCTCCCTGGTTCGCTACTTCCAACTCCAGCATCGCCAGACTCTCCGTCAACAGTTCCCCTCTTCTGTCCGCTCTTAGCTCCCCCCATTGGTGGGCTTTAGCGTTAAAATCCCCCCCGATGATTATCTCGCTCTTGAGGCTCTTTACTAGATCTTCCAGCATTCCAAGCCAGTGCAGGTACTCCTCCTCCTGTTTATTAGGTGAGGCGTAGCAGGAAAGGTAGGTCGTCCCACCCACCCTCACCCATACTATGCCCCTCCCCGGGCTCCCGGATTCCTCGGCAGACTTCGCTGCCCTACCCCTGAGCAAAATGGCCACATCGCCTTCCTCCTGATCCCTGTACCAGTCACCTCCTCTTATTCTGGCCGCGTTCGGCTCACTCGCCAAGACGATCTCCGTCTCCTCCTCTGCCACCTTGGCATCTAGCAGATCGTGAGCTGCCCGGCACCTGTTTAGGTTGACCTGTAACACTTTCATCCCTTCGAGTTGTTTCCCGTCCTCCTCCCTGCTTTCGACTTGCGTCTCACCCCGTCATGCCTCCTTTTGCTCTCCTTCTTCCCTGCCCTTCAACCTCTCAATCTCCTTGTTGAGGCTGGTGCAGCTGGCACTACCGGTGAAATGGGTTGCCTCCACTCCCGCTTCCTGGCACGGGGCACATTTTGGGTCAGCTGAACAATCCTTTTCGAAGTGACCTTCCATACAGCATCTCCTGCACTGTTTCGTGCGGTCCTGTCCCTCGCATTTGCTTGCCACATGCCCGTATCCCCGACATCTCCTGCAATTCTCTGGCTTCTCCCTCCTTTCCTGCACCTTGTAACTAGCCCAGCCCACTCGCACTCTCCCCTTCTCCAGCAGTCTATTAATAGCCGCTCTGGGGCCCTCCACCAAGGCTATTCTCAAGTCTTCCCTGTACGCCCGGATCCACTTGACCTCAATTATCCCTCTGTCACCCAGGTATGCCTCCATCGCCTCCACTATCTCCTTCCCCGTCGTCTCATTGTCCTCGATCCTGACCTCTGCTACCGCCTTGCTTCCCTTCGTGACAAACGCTTTCACCTGGTTCTCTAGTATCGACTCCACCTTCTTCCTGGCATCTTCACCGTCCACTCCTTTCTTGAGCTCCAATACTAAATTACCCGCCAAACTCCTTTTGGCTTCCGCCACCATTGAGTCCGATCCCGTGCCCAGCCCTCTCTTCAGCCTGCCCAGCGCTGTGCTGTAGGAGATCCCCTTCGTCTCCACCATTATCTTTATCGGCTTTGCCGATCTTGCACTACTCCCGCTTGATTTTATATCAGATACATTTCCTGCTGAGCCCGCTTCCGGTGCCCTTCCCTGTTCCACTCACCACTTCCCTCCACTCACTCTCATTTCCAGCCCTATTACCAGTGCTCTGATCCTGTCTAGCCTCCAGCCACCCCATGATGACCTCCACCTTGTTTGTGAGGACCCTAAGCTCATTCTTCAGTTCTGGCATCTCCTGCACTGGTAACGGCACCTCATCCCCTGCTTTATTCTCCGTTTGTGAGCTAGCTCCCACCTGTGTCCCTGCTTCCGTCGGCGAGCCGCTGCTCTCCTCCGTCTGGGTCTGCACGCTCACTGTGTTCACGTTCCTCATTACCCTATTGCCCTGGCCCTCTTGCTCGTTCCCGTTTATCGCCCTCTTCATCTCAGCCGTTCCTACCTGGCTTACCAGGTTGCTTAAGGCTCGCAAGTTGTCCTTGATCTCCAACTTGGTATTGGGGTTCTCCCGTACCAAGTTGGTCAGCACCCGGGTGACTTTCTCGATCTGCGCATGCAGACCGATCAACTTCTCCATACCTGTTTTATTCCCGAACATTCTGGGGAAGAGTGTATCCTCTTTTCTCCCCCTTGAATCGTCGGCAGCCTCCTTCTCCTTCGCCCCCGTCGCCGCTGCAGTTACCTGCCAGCTAACCTTCGCCGCATCCTTAACTTCATTAACTTTCCTGCTCTGTTCCGTGTTCGTTGCGCTAGTTGTCGTCGTACCTGTCCTGTCAGTTTTAGTGTTTTTAAGATGATCCATTCTTATCCCACGAGTAGCTCGGAAGGAAAGTCGACCACGGCAGAGCCGGCTTACCGTGGCAAGGCATCTTGAAACGGGGGTTCGCCAGGTGCCCCAGAGTCCGCCATGTGAAGACTAGTGCTGCTCCCTAGCCACGCATCCCTCGGCCATGCTGTTCCACCTTAGATTGAGGTATTTTTTTCCAGTGGTTTCCTTTCCACCTTGACCCGGGCGGTTAAGCCAAGATCCCCTAGACCTGCGCCGTCCGCGAGACTTGACCACAGTCAACGGCGACAAGACCGGTATAACAGGTCCGCGAGCAGACCTGGCATCGTTACCATTTATTCAAGCCCCGCGCCACGATACTACAGCCGGGCATGGCGGGTAGATGAAAGAGTTTTTGGCCCCCTATCCCTCGAAACCTAATAGATTCGGGGACCGAAAAAGACCGAGAGTGGCCGAAGAGTTTGTCCAAGGGAGGACGATAGTTCATAGCGGAATCGAAAGTGACTCTAGTGAAGGGGAGCTCCCACTGCAAAATTGTGATGAGCCCCGGAATCTCTTAGCAAAAGACAAACCGCTCCCTCAAGTTGAGTTCATTGTGGATTGAATTTTGAGCCCCTCCACCACGGCAAGGTGCATTCCTCCGGAGGGGAACCTAACCTAACCTAACCTAACCTAACCTAACCTAACCTAACCTAACCTAACCTAACCTAACCTAACCTAACCTAACCTAACCCTAACCTAACCTAACCTAACCTAACCTAACCTAACCTAACCTAACCTAACCTAACCTAACCTAACCTAACCTAACCTAACCTAACCTAACCTAACCTAACCTAACCTAACCTAACCTAACCTAACCTAACCTAACCTAACCTAACCTAACCTAACCTAACCTAACCTAACCTAACCTAACCTAACCTAACCTAACCTAACCTAACCTAACCTAACCTAACCTAACCTAACCTAACCTAACCTAACCTAACCTAACCTAACCTAACCTAACCTAACCTAACCTAACCTAACCTAACCTAACCTAACCTAACCTAACCTAACCTAACCTAACCTAACCTAACCTAACCTAACCTAACCTAACCTAACCTAACCTAACCTAACCTAACCTAACCTAACCTAACCTAACCTAACCTAACCTAACCTAACCTAACCTAACCTAACCTAACCTAACCTAACCTAACCTAACCTAACCTAACCTAACCTAACCTAACCTAACCTAACCTAACCTAACCTAACCTAACCTGACCTGACCTGACCTGACCTGACCTGACCTGACCTGACCTGACCTGACCTGACCTGACCTGACCTGACCTGACCTGACCTGACCTGACCTGACCTGACCCAACCTCGCCTGACCTGACCCAACCTCGCCTGACCTGACCCAACCTCGCCTGACCTGACCCAACCTCGCCTGACCTGACCCAACCTCGCCTGACCTGACCCAACCTCGCCTGACCTGACCCAACCTCGCCTGACCTGACCCAACCTCGCCTGACCTGACCCAACCTCGCCTGACCTGACCCAACCTCGCCTGACCTGACCCAACCTCGCCTGACCTGACCCAACCTCGCCTGACCTGACCCAACCTCGCCTGACCTGACCCAACCTCGCCTGACCTGACCCAACCTCGCCTGACCTGACCCAACCTCGCCTGACCTGACCCAACCTCGCCTGACCTGACCCAACCTCGCCTGACCTGACCCAACCTCGCCTGACCTGACCCAACCTCGCCTGACCTGACCCAACCTCGCCTGACCTGACCCAACCTCGCCTGACCTGACCCAACCTCGCCTGACCTGACCCAACCTCGCCTGACCTAATCTTATAACTGTCGTTGTCATCTCTTCGTTTCTATTCATTTATATTTCAGCACCCCTTGTCTCGTTGTCAAAGAGCGGGCCTCTTCGTTACTTTCATATATACATTGTGACTGACAAAATAAAATAAAAAAAAAAAAAATAAAAAATGCCTTTGGTGCTGTATCCCCCTTATTTTTGACCTGATTTCAATAAATAAAGCATTAAAATAAATCATTTTTTAAATGACTTTAATATGAACTGAACTGAAACTCTTTCTTGCATCCAGTTCTTGACAAATGACTATCAACTTTTTTTTTTTTTTTTTCAAATTTCAATAATTTCAATATTGCTATTATTATAAACAACTGCAATTGTTTTACTTTCACCTTTTTCATGGCTACCCATTTTTATTTATAATAAAATTTAAAGTGACTGACTATAACTCACTTATTTTTATAAAAAAACTATGCCGAATGCCATATTGGATTAATGAGAAAAAAAATTCCTTCTTGAATGAGGTCATAGCCAACTATGGTTTATATTTTTAAAAAAATGTAAGTTTGTGTCATATCTCGGAAAATAATGGCGATAAAAAATTTCTGATTATTATTTTATTAATCTGCATAAAATTACCTAAAACTTTGTCCTCTACAGTTTTTTTCTATATGTTAAAATAACCGAGATAAATTGATTTGAAAAAAATTTACATTTTTTTTTTTTTTCAAAACATCTAATTACCCTTGACTTTTTTGAAAACTTTAAAAGTGGAATTTTATTCGTCTCGTAAATCTACACTTCATTCCCCATTTAATCGTTTCTCTATCTCTTATAGTTTCCGAGATCCCCATAAAGAACATCGAAAAAAAAAACTCACCCTGTATATACGAATAAAATTCCACTTTCAAAGTTTTAAAAAAAGTCATTTTTTTCAAATCAATCAATAACTCGGTTACTATGACAAATTAAAAAAAAAACGTAAAAAACAAAGTTGTGGATAATTTATTGCACATTAATAAATTAAATTCAGAATTTTTTTACAGTCATTACTTTCAGAGATATCACGCAAACTTAATTTTTTTAATGGAAACTATAGTTGGCTCTCATCTTTTTCGATAGATTATTTTTTCTCGTTAATCCAATATGCAATATGACTTAATTATTTCTAAAAATAAGTGACTTATAATGATTTTAATTTTTATTATAAATTTAAAAAAGTAGTAACCATGAAAAAGATAAAAGGAAAACAATTGCAGTTATTTATAATAATAACAATATTGTAATTATTTTATTACCACATTCATAGAGAACATCAAAAAAACTCACCCTGTATACAGTGCAATTTGAAAGAAAAAGTTGAATGCAAGAAAAAATTTCGCTTCAGTTAAATTAAAGTATTTTGAAAATTATTTCCTTTAATGTTTTATTTATTCAAATCGGATCAAAAATAAGCGACATACAGCATTAAAGATTTTTCGTCAGTCACCCTGTATTAACACATTTATTATTAATATCAATTCGTTGCTACACGATTCTTTCATATATAACAATTTCTTTGATACGATGTTAATTAAATTACAAATAAAAATAATTCACAACAGTTAATAATTTCTGATCATTCTTTATTTATTCATTTTAAATTATACAGTATACAAACAAATCTTTCATAATTTTCAACGTAAGAACCAATTTTTCAAAGAAAATCTTGCCAAAAGTTGCGGCGTAAAGGAATTGTTTTATTACTCGATAATCTTACCGCCGATGTCAAAACCTATAATTCATTACCATAGCAAATTGCGTCGAAATATCTAAATAATATTTCAATCAACTATGTCGGTATGACCGTGCATTAATGCTGGGGGTAATTCATTTTTTTTGTAATTTAAATAAAATAAAATTATTTTATATATTCATATACTACCAGGCTAAAGTGTATAAAATTTCATTTTTACTTATACGTAGTATGGCGGGTGTTCGATAACAAAATGCCCAACGCATCAACTAAAAACAAATTGAATAGCCGTTCAAATACTATTGAATGACATTAATAATATATTTTTTCAAAATTAACTGACAAATGACAGTCAACTTAAAATTTTTAAATGGTTGCATATACTTTTATTATTTTTTTTATAATAGACATTATTTTTCTGAATGGATTGATGCCCAATATGTTGATTTTAATTTAATATTTATGTCAGAAAAAAATTTAAATAAATCTTAATATGATATTTTTGTATTTGTGACTTAATTAAAACACAGTTATATTCCTTTCTTCACTTTAAAAAAAAACGCATCAACTAAAAACAAATTGAATAGCCGTTCAAATACTATTGAATGACATTAATAATATATTTTTTCAAAATTAACTGACAAATGACAGTCAACTTAAAATTTTTAAATGGTTGCATATACTTTTATTATTTTTTTTTATAATAGACATTATTTTTCTGAATGGATTGATGCCCAATATGTTGATTTTAATTTAATATTTATGTCAGAAAAAAATTTAAATAAATCTTAATATGATATTTTTGTATTTGTGACTTAATTAAAACAGAGTTATATTCCTTTCTTCACTTTAAAAAAAAAGTGAAGAAAGGAATATAACTGTGTTTTTAATTAAGTGATATTTAACCTTCACATACTCAAGTAACTACATTAATTTAGTGTGCCTTGAAAAAAAATCGGAACAAACAATGGTTACTTATTGTAAAACACAGACTAATAAGAAATGGTTGACATAATTTTTATTTGTTCCGATTTTTTTTCAAGGCACACTAAATATTAATAATATTTAATTTATTTTTTTCTGACATTAATTTCAAACTAAAATCAACATATTGGGCATCATTGAATTCAAAGAAATAATGTCTAGTATAAAAAATAAGAAAATTATATGCAGCCATTTAAAAATTCAAAGTTGACTGTCATTTGTCAATGAAGTTAATTTTGGTAAATTTGTTTTTTAGTTGATTCAAATCGGTTAATAAATAACAAAGTTATGGCGTTGGGCGTTTTTTATCGAACACACAGTATACTTCGTATATAGGGAAAGTAATAATTAATTACCATAGCAAACTAATAATCTAAATAATTTTTCAATCAACAATGTCGGTATGACCGTGCATTAATGTCGGCAGAAATTAATTTTTTTTTGTAATTTAAATAAAATAAAAATTTTTATATATTCATAACTACCACGATAGAAGTGAATAAAATTTTATTATAAACATTTTGTTACCGCTTTGCTCATACTTTTCTCTGCGTTAGTGACACTGGCGGCGTCGTACATTGTAAACGTTCTTAGGCGCGGAATGTATGTCGCAGTCGTTCTCACACTGCTCGCGAATATCTAGGGAGATTTCACGTAGGCAATCCCACGTTGAAGAACTGTTCGAATTCTGTTAGGCGACGCGACAAATGGGTGAATTGAAACGAACCGGTTAATTCGATCAGCGGGTGTTTTTTACGGAGCACGTGTTTTTCGCATCACATCGGGCCGTCGCCAACTTGCAGTGATGTGACAGCCGTGTAAATAAATTACCCCGTACAAAAACTTAACACTTTATTGACTCCAACAAATAACAATTAACAATTTAACGATTTGAATAACATATTTCGAATTTAAAATCGCGTCGGCCGGCAGAAACATGTAACGGAGCAATAAAGGATGCCGTCAAGGAATGCCGCTACTCATTGTGGCGTGGCGTAACGAACTGCGCTACGGTGATAAAACAAAGTCACTTACCGCGTTCAGTACCTCGAAGTCCTGTATGCTGCATAATAAATATTTTAATTTTGTTTTATCTGAAGTTAGGCGCCGGCTTCTGCTTCCAGAGTAGTGTAAACATTCTTGGGCACGGAATGTATCCCCGCACCAAATCGACGCCACTCGCGACTTTCGAATGTCCTGGACCGTCGTCGTTCTCACACGGCTCGCGAATACCTATTTCTCGTAGGTAATCTCACGTTATAGAATTGTTCGAATTCTATTACGCGAAGCGGCACAAGGGTAAATTGAATCGAACCGGTTAATTCGATCACAGCGAGTGCTTTTTACGGAGCAGCTGTTTTTCGCATCACGTCGGGCCGAACTTGTAGTGCTGTAACAAGCGTGTAAATAAATCACCCCGCACTAAAACTTAACACTTTATTGACTCCAACAAATAACAATTAATAATTTAACGACATGTAACGGAGCAATAATGGATGCCGTCAAAGAATGCCGCTACTCATCGCGGCGTGGCGTAACGAACTGCGCTGTAATGGTAAAATGACAGCTCACGTCAGGGCGCTATTTTACCGGCGCATTACATGACGGCGCGGAAGTTAGACGCGATACCAACAGAGGGCGTCCAATTGATCAAACCGACGGAATGGTCACAGGCAACCGTTAAAAAGGATGACATACACCAAAACTGGCAGACTTGATGTCGAACCCTAGAGAAAGCCCCACCGACCACAGAGGTCAAGCGGTGACAAAGAAAGCGGTTAATGAACGCCCGGCTTGCCGGGCGCGAAACCGTCAATTTCTTTATCCGCTATCCTCTTCGACGCTACCAATTGTGGGGCGTACGATTGGGGTCCCAAAAATCACTTTATTAGTGATAAACAAAACGGTTACTGTAATGTGCACGAAACCGCCTTCTTTCTTTATCGGTAAAAAAGAAGGCGGTAGTTAACGAAGAATGGCCGGCGACATAATATTTGTTTGATAAAATATATTCGTGTATAAAATCACACACCACAAAAGGAATTTTAGGTCGGTTTATTTATCTACATTAGGTGTGCTGAAAGCTTCTTGGTGGCCTCTCGATCGTTAAAGACGGTTATAAACAACGCTGTCGATATCGTAACGGTCGGCACGTCACCGGCCTTCTTCTGTCGACAATAGTCCTCCAGAAGTCAACGAGGTTTTGTTTGTTTTTCAATGGCCACAGGCCTATGGAAAGCCCTGCGACCGGGTGAACTATGGTGAGTTCGCCGAGACTATGTGTATTTCACCTTTTGTCTCTGTCCCCAGCTTAAGTAAGTCTGCCGGTTGAAATGCATGCAGGCATTTTTAACTACCGCTTGTGACCGTACCGTCGAATTTATGATTGAAACGCCATCTGTTGGTTGAAATGCATGCAGGCCTTTTTAACTACCGCTTGTGACCGTACCGTCGAATTTATGATTGAAACGCCATCTGTTGGTTGAAATGCATGCAGGCCTTTTTAACTACCGCTTGTGACCGTACCGTCGGATTTATGATTGAAACGCCATCTATTGGCGGACTCTTTAATCGTGCACCCACCGCTATTATTTCGTCACCTTCTGTCATTAATAAATATTCTGTTATAAAATAAGTAAAGTAACACGCCGGTGGTGGCGCATCGGTTACGGCCCCGAACTGTCGTGCAGCAACGTTGGTTCGGGTCAGTAGTCGGATGGGTGACCGGTACCATTCACCATTGGGATACAATTAATGGTGCTTTAGAGTGACGGGGGCGATCCTTTAAAGTAACAAGCTCATTTACACATACACAAATGACACATGGCGGAAGGACCACGTGGTCGATAGCCTAACACTACTACTACTACTACTACTAAGTAAAGTAACATTACCCTATATGTAGATCAGTGGCTTAGGGTGGAATTTTAAAGTAGGAAAGCAATCAAGTGAATTAAATTTACTTATTTATTTATAATGAAGTTCTATTTTTCTATTGAAAATTTATCTATAACATCTTCATAAAATTTGGGGTTTTGATTTAGGTTCTTGACAAGATCCTTTTCTATCGATAATATGGCCAAATTTAAAACTAAAAACTGCGTCCTACCGAAGCACTGGCGGCTGGAATACTTAACACTGATTCAAAAGTCTAGTTACTTCACAATATGCTTTATCTAATTCAGTTTATATTATACTGCTAAAGAAAAGATGTTTTTTTTTAATTTCAATAATCTTAAAGTCGAAGTTCTCTAGAGAATTATATAATTGTAAATTAATCAAAATATACTATTTTTATTATTCACATATGCATTTAATAATAATTCCAGATTATTCGTCATCTGTCAATTTCTTACTTGTCAACATATATTTTTATAATTCATTACTTAATATATTTATTATAATATTTTATACCGATAATATAAAATGGATGAAGCCGCATTTCGGGATGAAGTTTTATATTATGTAAATAAATTGGAAAGTGAATATTAATAATATTATATATATATGTGATAACTATAATGTGGCTTTTAATTTGAATAGGTATATTAGAGATTCTGAAATCCGATTGAATTCTACGATGATAGTGAATTTCAAAAGAGATATCGATTAACTAAAAATATAACAGTCCGTGTTCTATTATTGCTAGTAAAGAAATTAGAAAATCCAAGCAATCGTGGATTTCCTTTTCAACCGATGCAACAATTTTTGATTTGTTAGAAGTACTATACTACAGGCAGTTTTTAGGTAATATATAGAACATTAGTAATATTTTAATATTACAAACATACACTTATTTCCGGCCGTATGTATTGATTTAAGAAGAACTACCCGATAAATCATTAGCAATATTAATAAAAGATGTTCAATTTCAATTCTTGAAAAATGAATCAACAATTTATTCTACACCATTTTACGCAATATTCTGGATAATCATTTTCCAAGGAAATCTTAATTATTTGTATATAATAAAATTATATAAGTAAATAAAAAATAAAACCAACATATTATTTGTAATTTATTTTTATTTTCATAATCTTCTAAGATTAATTTTGTTCTTCATATTTTACTTTATTTAATAATGAAATGTCCCATTATTTCTCCAGGTGTACAATTTCCAACATAATTTTTTGCAATTTGTCCTCACTTTCTTCTATAACGGAATAACTATTTACCAGCGTTGCATCCTCTCCAATTTCTGTAAAATATTTTACAAGTGTTACGTTACAACTTATGAATTAGCTGGGCAAATTTCAATTGTATAGAGTGATTACATATATTCGGTCAGTTTTTGAAGGCCAAATTAAACAAGTTTTTTTTTATACAAAGGATGAATTTATAATCAATAATAGATACTCCATTTTTGTTGATGATCTCTTACCATCTTTCCAACAATTTCATTATTCGGCTTTTATAGAAGGTCTGAAGCTTACATTCTGATTAATGAACGGTTTCTCTTTGAGGGAGATTTGCAGGGACCAGAACAAGTGATAGTCGGATGGTGCAAGGTCCGGAGAATGAAAATTACTTTTCTGTCACAATGTTTGGTTCAATTTTGTTACCTGCAGGCAGTAGACCTGTGAATCAATTGTAAAACAGCACACCATGATGATCCCTCCATATAGATAGCAAAATTTCTTTGGACGGTCCATTTTTAACGTTACTCCAAACAACCTCAGTGGGCCGACCATGTTCACTGACTTGTAACACAAACAAATTTAATATGTATAAATGAAAACAAAAGAAAACAGATGAAAAGAGCGGACTGTCCTCTCTTTAAAACATATTTTAATTGCCCAATTAAGAAAACCGAACCGCAGACATTCGGAACACATTTACATTATTTACTAAAACTGAACAAATATATAGACCAACCCAATATTAATAATTCACAATAAATGAAAACCATTCTACTATTTTCATTAAAATTAAATATCTATTGTACTTACATTAAACATGATTAAATAAAAAAGATTCATCCTTATCCCTTATCACAATAACTAAGTTGGTAAACAAACTTTGCACGTGTTCTGTAACTGACAATCACGAAACATATTGACAATTCCGTCAGCTGTTCCTTGATGCCAACCTAAAACCAGTGATTTTAAAATGTTACTAAAAATTTCTCATTTCACCCGACTATTAAATACGACAATTAATTTAGGACTCTACTCCAAGAATTTATACCTGACTATTAATACGGCTATTAGTATTTTTAATTCAATCTAATTGGATATGTATACATATATTATTGTTTATTTAGCATTTCTCATGAAATAATTCCCCGTGCGTATCTATTTCGGGAAACGGTAACTTAATACGAATCACTCGTGATCATAAATTTTGCAGCTTGTTTTCTTAATAAGCAATCGCGATCGCCGCTTACAGACGAGTCTGAACTTGCGGTTTAAAAATAGATCACCGGCGCGGCGACGATATTCGAACCGTTCTGATTCCGTCATAAATAAGCGCACGGGAACAGCCATAGAAAATATACATATACTATATGGGGGAACAGCGCTTCAACACGCTCGCAATAATTTATGTTCACCATGGAGCGGTTTTTCCTCAACTATACTAAATAAAAATATTGCTCTGATTTACTTTATGAATAATCATTTTATATTCATTTTTACAAAGGAACCACTGCTTCCACCGCTTCCATGAACAACACGCCGCTGATGTAAATACTAGCACATACTGTTATGACATGATATTTTATTAAATAACAAATAATTCACCTCAAACTATGTGCAACGAGAAACAGTCAAAATAGTGAAAGCAACACCGCCTGACGTAAATAAGTATGTATTACCGACAACGTTGCACGACGGCCATGCGGGAAGGATCTAGAACATAACCTCGTCAATAATGTAAACAAACCGACACTGAATATTATTACATTATTATTATTCTCAATATAACTTCATTACTATTTAATGAAAATAAAATTCCGTGCACCCATGACGAAGGCTAAGTTTTATTTCAGAAACTGTGTGACCAGTGAAAACAAATTCCCCCACAATAAATCAATTTTTAGTCCAACAACTCGAAACAAAAGGTATGTAACAAGTAATTTAAAATTCAATTTGAATATATATTTTTAAATTGGGAGAACTAATGCACTTGTTATTCTTTTGTTTTATTCGGACATGTTTTTCATAAAATTTTTAACTTAAAAAAATAAAAATTGAAAATATTGACATTTTTTGCCAATTGCTAATAAAAATAAAGTTACATGAAATTTATATGACAAATAATTGTAGAGAATTTAAAACTGGACAAATAACTTTTTTGCGTAAATCTCATATTATAGTTTTCGAGTAAAATATAGGGAAAGTACTATGACGCCCACATCACCATTTTTATTATTATTATTAATTTGTGCGTTGCCAATAATACAACTATCAAAGCACTAAAACCTGCCTTGAAGGTTTTTTTTTTATAAATTTAATTTTCAATTGAATAAATAATTGTAGTCTCTCATTTTGTGAGACAATTTGATAATTATTTGAATGATGATTCATTCAATACACATCCTCAAAAAGGTCTTATTCATAAGTAAACTGAATAATATTAAAACTGTCAAAGAACTTTACTTTAGAAAATGGTTTACCACCTCATATCAGGAGGATTATAAAAAGTGTATAAATTTCGGGAACCGGAACAATATGTGTCCAAAAGTCGACAGTGTTCATATCAAAATACAACGATAATAATAATAATTTCACCCTTTTTTTTTTAAATCTAAACATAAAATGTGCATTATAATGGAAGATTTCATTCATACCAGAGAGAAGATTTGTACATATTTATTATAGCCGCATCGTTCTCATTGTCCGTTATTTAAATTTTATGCCAGCTGATGTTCGCACCTCACAAAAATGACTACAGAAAACTGTGAGTCACTCATTTCGCCGAAAGGTGAGATATTAATCAACAAATACGGTACAACGGTGCAGTAATCGGAGATTTTATATTTCTCATTTTTAAATAAAATTCATTTATCCACTGCATTTCAACATTTTATTTTAGATAATATTTTCACTATTTGTAGCTTTTAAACATTGATGGATCATATATTAGTAGAACAAATGAAAAATACATAAATATATAAACAAAATCGAAATTTAAACTGTTCAACTCTCAAATTATAATTTTATTTCTTAAAACCGACTTATAATTTATATAATTATTTATACATAAAGCAACTATCGACTATATGAAATTTTAAATATTTTTGGCGAATAACAATGTATTGTCTGCGCGGTTGTAAAACCGACAAACTAGAAATCTGCATTATTACTGACCCCACCAGTGAAACTTTCCCAACTAATCTTCTCAAGCCAGTAAATATAATCTTCGTCTGTTGTAGGTAGATAGCAGCGCCTAATCTTATAACTAATAATGTTTTATTAAACAAGAAATTAAAATTAACCTGAAGATATGTGCAACAAGAAAGCCATGTTAGTGAAAGCAACATTGCTTGACGTAAATAAGTACTATCGACAACGTTGCGCGTCGACCATGCGGGAAGGATCTAGAACATAACCTCACTAGGAATGTAAACAAACCGGCACCAAATATTATTACACTCATTTTAGGTAAAACTGAATTTACTGCAAAACTCCGTGCACTCATGAAGACGGCTTGGTTAAAATTCAGAAACTGTGTGGACAGTTACAACAATACTTCCCCTAATAAATCAAATTTTAGTTCAACAACTCAAAACAAAAGGTATGTAACTAGTACTTTAAGATTCATTTTTAGAATTGTCATAACACAATTGACACAAAACGTCACATCACGTAAATATTCTCATGTATTATGAGCATAAAGAAGCCAGCAATGGCTAAAATATTGTCTAAATAGACAAAATATACTACTGGTGAAGATGCCTTCATCTAGTCTTATGGGTCTGAGTGGAAGAACACCCCGTGAACTCTGCCCGCATGTCTTCTGCTCCAAATTGCTAAGTGTATATTATATTATAAATTTATGTTAATTATTAGAACATTTCTTTAAGTAGACATGTAAAGCAAAATAAATAAATAAATAATATACATTTTTAGATTGGACAGAGTAAGGTACTTGTTATGTTCCATTTATATTATACCGTATGTCTCAGATGAGCACATATCATAGGGAATTTACATGTAAAATTTGTATTGTTGATTTTTATCTTATTCATTGCGTTAATATAATCGGAATGAAGTTATTATATCACTTAATACGTATTATTTAGATACATATTTTCTTTGGTTTGCTAAGTTTTACTTAAAATATAAATTAAAAGTGAAAAACTAGCAATTAATATCTTAAAATACTAATTGCCATGAACTGTCATTAGAATATCCATCATATTTCTTGTATGATGTCGGCGTTCACTTGGTGGTGCATTTTGATAAAAAGTTTAAATAAAACACTTTATAACTTTGTTTTACCACTATATTTTGTATAACTGTTGTATAACACTTTATGTTTGATAATGATCAGCTTATGATCGAAACTAGTCACAGTTATACAAAATATAGTGGTAAAACAAAGTTATAAAGTGTTTTATTTAAACTTTTTATCCATCATATAATTAAATTAATTTATATTTTAATTATAACTCAACAAAACAAAGAAAAAATGCTTCTAAGTAATACACATTAAGTGATATAATAACTCTAACTTTATTTCGATTATATTAACGCAATGTACGAAATAAAAATTAATCATAAAATTTTTACATGTAAATTCCCTATGATACGTATATTATTAATGAAACGTAACAAGTACTAATCCAATTCTTATTCTTCTGTCAATTTAAACATTCTGTTCTATTAAATGAGTAGCATACTACTGAACATTTACATATTCAGATCATAATAATTGTCCAATGAAAATTAGAGTTAATCCACTTTTCTTCGGCCAAGTAAAAAATATGGAAATAAATGTATCGTTTAATCTAACCAAAGGTATAACAACACCTGCTACTCTCAAAGAAGTTATATAAAATCAGTGTTGATTTGACGAGGCTGATACTTGGTGAAATTCCATTATATACAGTGTGTCTGCTTAAGTTCGCACCATGTGGAAAACTCTTTTATTATTAATTTTACAAAAAAAAGTTATTCTTTATAAAAAGTTCTGCTTGGTCCAAAGTTTAAAATACAATCATAAGATATCAATTTTTTTAAGCCGTATATGAGTAATGTCAAAAAATATGAATTCTTCTTAAGAGTAAAGTACCTTTATTTGTAATAATATAGAAAATTATAATTATGAAAAGTTGTTCGGAATAAGAAACTATGTTTTATTATGCAATTATATCCAATTGCATGGAAAAAACTTGTTTTCTTGGTTTTTTATCTGATGTGGTGAAACATATGTCGCAGTTCCCCATTAAAATAAGTGAAATTACAAACCAAGTGTTTTATTTACCTTATATAAAATAAGTGATTACAATGTATCATTTATGTACTTATTATAAAAATATGTCTTATTAATATGTACTGCTAACCAATGGCCAACCTTTATGCATTTATTTTATACTTGTCATTTGTCTGATGAAGCCACTGTGTGGTGAACCAATTGTCACAGTGTTTTGGATTATATATATATATATATATATATATATATATATATATATATATATATATATATAAATTATTACAGTGCCTTAAAACTTATTAATTATATAAATTACTTTATTTTAATACTAAAATTATTGTTTTTAGAAACATTGAGGATGATGACGTAAGGGTAACTTATTTTTAATGAAAACTTTCTAACCATACTGGATTTGCAGTAAATCTGAGTTACTTCAAGGTTACAAAACATCTATAACAATGAAACTTATTAAGACAAAACAAATCACTTATTGAAACACAAATTTAATTGAGGGATAGATGAGATGGTACCATCACATCTGTACAATGAACGATGAAAGAAACACCAAGAAAATATATGAAGCATGAGCAACAGGAAAAAACCAAAGGGGAAGGCCAAGAAATAATTGGAGCAACGTTATAAGAGAAGAGGGACAAAGAAAAGGGAAGAACTAATGAAATTGACAAAGGAGAGAAATATAAATGTATGTAAAGCCTTACACTGAAAGGTAGAAAGGTAAATGGGTACTTTCAAATCATTTTTTGATTTTGAGATTCCTTACAAATTGCATTTAACTGATGAATTAATCTAACATCAAATTTATCACCGTGTTTTAATTTTAAATTAATCTAGATCTACCACAAATACCTAAAATGCCTCTGCCTTTTGTATAACCTATCTCGAAAAGTATCAATTACTATATTGCGGTTTTAACTAATTAACTAAATGTCATTTAAGGTATCGTATTATATTTTTTCTATAAGAAATATCTTTATTCATATACTATAAATATGTATAATAATTTACAGTGTATGTGCATTGGGAATTTACTCCCAATTGGGATACCGATATTGAGGGATCCAGGTTGTTTCTTTAGCTGAAGATTTAATTATAGTTTATTGGTTATTAATAATAAATAAACTTTATTTACCACTGCTGCTATATAAAATATAGTTATAAAATTCATAACAGGAAAATTCATAATAGGAGGTTTTTAATTAAAAAGCACTGTTTTTCAGTGTTCCTGCAGCTCTTTCTATTCTCTAATAGTGTCTGTTGTTAGTGTTTGTGAGTATTATTTTGTTGTGAATTTTTCTGTTCACAGGTTTGACTTCCTTCTTGTTTTGTAGTTGTGTATATCTTTGTTTCTATTCAGTGTGGTATTCGTATTGATAAGGTTGTTTTTAATTTTATATATTAATAATAGGTTATTTAGTATTATAATCTTATTTATATTTAGTTCTTGTATTTTTGTATACAGTTCGTTGGTATTTGTTCTCTTGTCAATTTTATGTAATATTCGATTTTGTTGAACTTGTATCTTGTTTATATTTTTTATTACTTTCCCATATGTCATTTATTAATTAGTATTTATTTTTCGAAAACCGATTTTTCCACAAAAAAAATTTCAAAAAGAAATCAATCAATGATCACAATTATAAACAAATGGTGATGTGGCCATCATAGTATTTTCTCTATATTTTACTCGAAAACTATGAGGTTTATACAAAAAGGCTATTCTTAATGATTTGTTCACTTTTGAATTCTCTACAATTATTTGTAATACAAGTTTTATATAAATCTAATAGTTTATTAGCAATTGGCAAAAAATGTCAAAATTTTCAATTTTTTTTTTTCTCAAAAGTTAAGAATTTTATGTAAAATATGTTTTAATAAAATTTGTTCAGTTTTTCATTCCCTTTAACTTTTGTTGGAACCGTTTTTTAAAATTTTTAATATTTAAAAAAAAATTACGAAAAAACAAAAAAACGCCTCGAGTAAACATCCACGATCTCTTCAGTACAACTTAATTATAAAATTGGTTGTAAATATAAGTAAAAACATTTACTAAAATAAATACAGGGTGACTGACGAAAAACCTTTGGTGCTGTATCTCGCTTAATTTTTATCCGATTTTAATAAATAAAACATCAAATTAAATGATTTTTAAAAGACTTTAATATGAAATGTACTGATATTTTTTCTTGCATCCAGTTTTTGACAAAAGACGATCAACTTTTTTTTTCAAATTGCACTGTATATATATTTTGTACTGATCTGCAAGGAGATTTTTTTCTGAATCTAAATTTGTAAACGATTTTATCCATTCATCAAACCAAAGTCGAGAAATTGAGGATTAAAAAAAATTAAAAATCAAATACCCATAGTAAACAATATACAGAGCCTATTCCAAATGTCAAAAGTGACAGTGTCAGTCATTGGTACAATACTGCAATGATGTTTAATAATTTCATAATAAAAATGTTGCAAGATTTCAAAAACTGAAAAACGATTTCTGTAGAAGCACAAAATTCTAGTACAGTGTTTGAAATATTGCAACATATTAATTATGAAATAATTAAAAATCGTTGTAGTATTGTATCAATAGCTGTCACTGTCACTTTTGAGATTTAAAATAGGGTCTGTATATTTTTTACAATGGATACTTGACTTTTTACTTTCCCTATATATATATATATAGTATATATAGGGGGAGTATTGTTTTCGTGATTTTTTTTTGAAAATTTTTTTTTATATTTTACTCGAAAACTATGAGATTTACGCAAAAAAACTATTCTTCATCATTTGTTGTTTTAAATTCTCTACAATTATGTGTTATATAAATTTCATGTAGCTACAATAGTTTATTAGAAATTTGCAAAAAATATCAAAATTTTTAATTTTAATTTTTTTTTTCGCGAAAGTTAAGAATTTTATGAAAAACTTGTTCACTTTTTTATTTCCTTTAACTTTTTACCAAAAGCTTTTCAGTTCCAGTTTTTAACGACAAAACCTTAAGTTTGAAGTTTCACCTTAAACAGATAATTGGTTTTTGAGATACAGCGCCCACCGACAGACACACACACAGACACAATTTTTTTTTTCTAGAAATTAGTGTTTTGGGTTCAGGGGACCCCAAAACGGATATTTCCGCAAAAAAAATTTTTGAAAAAAAATCACTATACAGGGTGAGTTTTTTTCGATGTTCTCTATGGGGATCTCGGAAACTATAAGAAATAGAGAAATGGTTAAATGGGGAAAGAAGTGTAGATTTACAAGACGAATAAAATTCCACTTTCAAAGTTTTCAAAAAAGTCAAGGGTAACTAGATATTTTGAAAAAAGTAAAAAGTGTCAATTTTTTCAAATCAATATATCTCGGTTGGTATAACAGATAGAAAAAAACTGTAAAGGACAAAGTTTTAGATAATTTTATGCAGATTAATAAAAAATAATCAGAAATTTTTTATCGTCATTATTTTCCAAGATATGACGCAAACTTACATTTTTTTAAATGGAAACCATAGTTGGCTGTGACCTCATTCAAAAGGTATTTTTTTTCTCTTTAATCCAATATGGCATATGACATAGTTATTTCTAAAAATGAGTGAGTTATAGTCATTTTAAATTTTATTATAAATAAAAAATGGGTAGCCATGAAAAAGGTGAAAGTAAAACAATTGCAGTTGTTTATAATATTAGCAATATTGTAATCATTAGTTTTACAGGGGTAAATCAAAATGAAACAACTGCATAAAGTAATTCTGTAATTATCAATATATCAATGGGAGAGAAATTTTAATATTAAAAAATATAGTCAAAGAGTCCACTATTAATACTATTATGACATAAATTATATCTTTTTAAAATTGAATTTATGGCTTTTTGACTATTCTCATGTAAATTGAAATAAATGTTTCAATAACAACTAGTTTATGATCCTCCACAGATTGATATGATTTTTCATATACTTTGTTTTTTACATAACCTCACAGAAAACATTCTAAAACGCGCAGATCGGGAGATCTAGGTGGCCCTGGGATTGGTTTATTTCTTCCCACTTATGAGTTAGGAAAAGCATCATTTAAATAATTTCTAAAGCCAACATGTTATTAGGTGGAGCACCGTCATATTGGAACCATTTTAATCTTGCTTGTAATAATAAATTTAAACAATCGAGCGTATCTTCAAATGTTTTCTGAAGAAATTGAAAGTAATCAGTTTCACTTAGTGAGCTTTCAAAAATATATGGACCGAGAATTATTAATCCAAACACACCATGGATTAAACCCAAATTTAATTTGTAGTTTCCTCTGTGAAACTTCTCGTGGATTCTCTTAAGTTCATCTAAGTTCATTGTGGCGATTAAAAATACCACAATTAGTGAATCGCGATTCATCTGTTCATAATATTTTTGTAAGAAACGTATTATCCTCTTGACAAATGGGTTTATACCACATACAGAAGGCCATTTGATAATTACAAAATTATTATACTTACGCTGGTTTTCCATTTTTATTTAACTTTGTAGAACTAATAATTACAATATTGCTATTATTATAAATAACTGCAATTGTTTTACTTTCATCTTTTTCATGGCTACCCATTTTTTATTTATAATAAAATTTAAAATGACTATAACTTACTTATTTTTAGAAATAACTATGTCGTATGTCATATTAGATTAAAGAGAAAAAAATTACCTTTTGAATGAGGCCATAGCCAACTATGGTTTCCATTTAAAAAAATGTAAGTTTGCATCATATCTCAGAAAATAATGGCGATAAAAATTTTCTGATTATTTTTTATTAATCTACATAAAATTATCTAAAACTTTGTCCTGTACAGTTTTTTTCTATCTATTATAATAACCGAGATATATTGATTTGAAAAAATTGACACTTTTTACTTTTTTCAAAATATCTAGTTACCCTTGACTTTTTTGAAAACTTTGAAAGTGGAATTTTATTCGTCTCGTTAATCTACACTTCTTTCCCCATTTAACCGTTTCTCTATCTCTTATAGTTTCCGAGATCCCCATAGAGAACATCGAAAAAAACTCACCCTGTATATACTATATAGGGAAACTAAAAAATTTGTGTCTGTGTGTGTGTGTGTCTGTCTGTCTGTCGGTGGGCGCTGTATCTCAAAAACGAATTATCTGTTTGAGATGAAACTTTAAACTTAAGGTTTTCTCGTTAAAAACTGGAGCTGAAAAGCTTTTGGTAAACATTCATAAACTGGAAGTGGATGTTTACTCGAGGCGTTTTTTTGTTTTTTCGTAATATTTTTCTAAATATGAAAAATTTTAAAAAACGGATCAAACAAAAGTTAAAGGCAATGAAAAACTGAACAAGTTTTATTGGAACATGTTTTTCATAAAATTCTTAACTTTCGAGAAAAAAATTTAAAATTAAAATTTTTGACATTATTTGTCAATTGCTAATAAACTGTTGGAGTTACATAAAATTTATATAAATAATAATTGTAGAGAATTCAAAAGTACACAAATTATTAAGAATAACATTTTTGCGTAAACCTCATAGTTTTCTAGAAAAATATAGGGAAAGTACTATGATGGCCACATCACCATTTGTATTTATTTTTTTAATCCTCAATTTCTCGACTTAAGTTTGATGTATGGATAAATTTGTCTAGAATTTTTTTTTTTTTTTCAGAAAAACAATCTCCTTGCGAATCAATAAAAATATATATACAGTGCAATTTAAAAAAAAATGTTGATCGTATTTTGTCAAAAACAGGGTGCAAGAAAAAATAACAGTTCAGATCCTATTAAAGTCTTTTAAAAATGGTTTCATTTGATGTTTTATTTATTAAAATCGGATAAAAAATAAACGAGATACAGCACCAAAGGTTTTTCGTCAGTCACCCTGTATAATGAAATTTAACTTACTCAGGCGTGTATTGCAATTAACACAATAATGAAATATAATCGACTGAAGGTCTGAATTTATACATGAGATGGATTAGTGAATTCTACAGAAATAATTATGTTCAGAATTAAGGAAACTATCCACTTAGAGCATAATTTAATACTAAAAATAAAGTCCTCTACGTTGTAGAAAATTAACTATTGGAAAAAACATAAAAATATTAAAACTTAATGAGAAATTCTACAGGAGAAAAAAAGACTCAAATTTGGCTATATTATTGATAGAAAAGGATCTTGTCAAGAATTCCATATTTTATGAAGACGTTATAGATAAATTTTCAAAAGAAAATAGAAGAAAAGAACATCATTATAAATAGGTACGTAAATATAACTCAGTTTCCTTGATAGCTTCCCTACCTTAAAATTCCACTCCACGCCATTAAAATTAAGGGCCGTTGTGTGTCTAGAAAGTGAATTACGCTCCCGCTCATCTTCCACTCGAAGGAAAACATCTTGAAGGTGGTGGAGGCGGTACTTTCTTCGAGGGTTCGGGACGCCTAGTTTCTGTTGGGCTAATTTATCCCTTGACCGTCGTGTTAAATTTCTTTACACTTTTAATTAGCCTCAACACATACTGCACATTTTATATTTAGTTTTCATTAAAAATATGAGATATTTATTATTTAATGTTACCCTACTACAAATTAATATTTATAATACATTTGTGTTAGGATTAAATCATTGAATTTTGATATCAAAATTGGCGATTTTTGGACACATATTGTTCCGGTTCCCGAAATTTATAACAGACTTATTTAAACATTTTTTATAATCCTCCTGAATGAGGTGGTAAACCATTTTCTAAATAGCTTTTAAAAGTTCTTTGACAGTTTTAATATTATTTGGTTCACTTGTGAATAAGACCTTTTTGAGTATGTATGAATCATTATTTACTAAATCCCAAGTTACTTTCTGGAATTATAAAATTGTATGACAAAATGAGAGAATTATTATTATTTATTCAATTGAAAAAAATACTTTCCGAGTTGTGTAAATGGATGGCAACGTATGATTTTATTTATAGGAATAAATACATTTAAATAGATTTTAGTGTTTTGATAGTTATGCTATTTGCAATGCACATTACTTTTGTATAATTCAATTGCTAAAATATTTTTTTTTTATAAATGAAAAGTCTTTTTGGGTTTTCTGACAATAAGTTAACTTTAAACACCGAAAAAACAGCATGTGTTCTATTTAAAACAAACGAAAGTCTACAAACACCTATTAAATTTAATCTCAGAAAAAGTCTCACATTTCATGATACAGTTCAAATCTTAGGGATAATTTTAGACCATAAATTAACTTTTTTACAACACATAACTAGTTTATGCTCTAAATTAAGTAGCACTTGCTATGGTTTAAGAATTCTTGTTTTAAATACGAACTATGACATAGCAAAATTATTTTACCGGGCGAACATTGTGTCTCGTATGAAATATGGGCTTATTTTTTTCGGGGGCTCAACACATATAAATAAATTATTTATTGTCCAAAAGAAGGCTCTAAGAATTATGCTGAAATTAAAATATCTTGAGAGCTGTAGAGGAAAATTTAGGCAGGTACAATTATTAACAATTTTTGGGTTGTATATATATGAGTGTATAAAATTTCTATGGAAACATTCTCACTATTATGATAATGTATTTTATAGTACACAATATTGTGCAAGGAGCGGACGTATATTTAATTTGCCACGACATAAATTAAATAAGTATGAGAGAGGCTGCTTTTATACCTCCCTAAAAATTTATAATAAAATTCCTACACAAATTAAAAATATTACCAACTATAAAGAATTGAAATTAAAATTATATGAGTTATTGTGCAAAATAGAACCATATAACATGGAAGAATTTTTTAATTTTAAATATTAATTATTTTTGAGAACGTTTAATCCTTATTTTATGACGTTTTACATACACATTGTATTATATATAATTGTATATGTAAATAAAGAATTTAATTTATTATTATTATCTTTATAGATTAATTACATGTTTGGTATTTTGCAAGCAACTCACACTCACTGCATATCCAGAATGGTCCAATAGTTTCCTTTAAAATTAAGTTACCCTTATGTCATTATCCTTAATTTTGCTAAAAACTTTTTTGAAGCAAATATTATTTCTAGTAATAAAAGAAATTAATTTGTAAAATGAATTATTCAGTTGTAAGACAGTCTAATAATTAATAGCAAATAAAATGCTTTGAGAATTTTAATATCAGAACACTATGACAATTGTTTCTCCACCCAAGGACTTCATCAAGCAAATGACAAGAATCATTGAAATTCATATTCAAATTACACTTTGACTACTCTTACTCTAAATTTTTATCTAAGAAAGACAATGAACTTGGTTAAAAGTACTGATTAATAATGGATATTTTTATAATACGTAAATAAACGATGAATTCACTTATTTTATTGCATTTCTTTGATAGATTGATTGGTATATTTATTTCTCATTTTCTACTTGATCAAAGGAAAGTTGTTAACCTTTAATTCCCATTGGACAATTATTAGGATCTAAAAATTTATATATTAGACATTATGCTCTCTTAACGAAATCAAATGTTTAAATTAGGAGAAGAATAACAAGTACATTATTCTTCTCAATCTAAAAATGTATATTTAAATCCAATCTTAAATTAGTTGTTTCCTTTTGTTTCGAGTTGTTCAACTAAAAATTGATTTATTGGGGGGAATTTGTTTTACTGGCCACACAGTTTCCGAAATAAAACCAAGCCGTCAACATGGGTGTACGGAGTAATGCAGTAGATTCTTACTTATAATGGCAGGATTAATTTTATTTTCTTTAAATAGCAACGAAGTTATATTGAGAATGTTAAATAATATTCTTTGCCGGTTTGTTTACATTCCTGACGAGGTTATGTTCTAGATCCTCACCGCATGACCGACGTGCAATGTTGTCGGTAATACTTATTTACGCCAGGCAGTGTTGCTTTCAATAACTTGGCTGTTTCTTGTTGCATATACATTCAGATTAATTTTTAATATGTTATTTATTAAAATATTATGTTATAACAATATATGCCATTATCTAATTACAGCAGGGTAACGTAACTTTTATTATAACAGAATATTTAGATGACAATTCAGATTCCTAGTGGGCCGGTCTTCCATCGCTTCCCGCACGTTATCTATTGTTTGGCCGATATCGGAAATGTATACAATAAAAATAGTATATTACACTACAAGTGGAGAAAGTACGTGTTTTGCTCACGCGTGTACCAATTTGCACACGAGGCGACAGCCGAGTGTGCGAAGGTACACAAGTGAGCGAATTCGTAACTCCACGAGTGGTGTATTACGTTTTGTTCAATCCTGCCGAAAATTCATTTTAAAACGTAGGTTTAAATAAAAGAAATGTATCGCGGCTTTGCGTGATGTGCCGTGCCCGGCCCGCTTTAAAATTTAGTGTACGGCGGTCGGCGTCGATGCGCCGTGCACGGCCCGCACTAAAATAATCTAGTGTCCCGCTGTGAGCGACGACAAAAAAAGACAAGCGGCAATATAACACGATCGTCTACGTCATATAAACAACACAATCGGCGACGCTAAGTAACTTGTACCACTTTTGTCTGTAATAATAGTTGATATTCAATAATATATATAAAGTTTCGGCAAACATCCGTAACAAAATATAATATTATTTTACAATGAGCGAAGAAGAATGGCTTAGGATTCACAATTTAAATATCATTACGGATGAAGTTTTAATTGCCTATTTTAATGGCCTTTTTAATAACTTTGCCCAATATTCTATTTCGAAGTGACAATTTTCATTTACAAGTGTATAAGCAAGTAAGTAATAATAATAATAATAATAATAATGTGTATTTATAAAAGCGTGAGCGAAAGTGACATAAGAGTGGGCGAAAGTGACACAAGAGTGGGCGAAAGTAAATCTCCATAGCAACCATTTTGCGTGAGGTAAACTGTAACTTTCTAACAACAAAACAACGTATGAAAGTTCTATTTTCTACTGCAGGATTGAACAAACGTATATTGGATGTTCTTATTGTTATATTGACAAATTGGTCCTCTTAATACTTTATATGGAAATAATTCATTATAATTAGCTTTCATCATATATATGGTTTTTGTAATTATAGGATATTGAATAATTTAAATTCCGATGTACTGTTTAATGTACATATTTGTTGTACTAATATATTCCATTCCATCTATATTTATGAGATTCAAATAGTAAAAATTCGTCTTAAAATTAAAAACAAATTATTAAATATTTAAAATGAAATTTTATACACTTCTATCCTAGTAGGATATGAATATTAAGGTAAATCCATCATTGTTATTAAATTTGTGATTTTCTTTTGTACGAAATACTTAATGTTGAAATATTAGTGTCTAAATAAATTTGTTTTAATTCAAAAAATGAATTTCTCTGAGCATTTCTGCACTGTTATACCGACATAGTTGATTGAAGTAATGTTTAGACATTTCACCTACCATCATACGATCAACACCATCTTATACTACAGGCCTGGAAACTAAAATCATGATATATTCTCGTTTAATACAATAAAATTTAGAATGTATATTCATTATTTAATTAAATACAATATATATATATATATATATATATATATATATATATATATATATATATTCTAGTTAGAATTAATAAATGTAATAAACTATGACAATATAAAGGAATAAAAAGGGTATCACAGTGAAAATAAGAATCAAACAATGTACAATAAACACATATCATCTACATTTGCTTTATTTCATACAAATTGTTTTATTTATTTTAGAAGGGAATTTTAAATATATAATAAACTAAAAATAATTAAATGTTTTCTGATCAATTTGTGAGTGAATATGGTAAAAATAATGTAACATTCTATACAGTTTTATTATAAAATCGAATTTAAATACAAATAAAAACCTGTTGTAAATAAAATTAGATACATTTCATTTTTAAATAGTAAACAAAGTTTCATCCCAAAAGAATAAAATGAATATTATAACAATAATTTCCTTCTGGACAAAATCATTTTTGGTTTTAACATAATATTTAATAACATTTGTAGCAGCTTTAACAATTAAATGTAAAATATCATTATGATTTTGACCTTTTATACAAACAACTAAAATCAATAAGCAAAAATCACATTTTATTATTTCTTGCATAGAGAGATCAATTACTAAATCCTTCTGTGAATAAGTATTTAAAAATAATTCTTCATTCTTCTCTGATATTAAACAATCAACAGTTATAAATGTAAGCATAACAGCATCAGAATTGGGAAATTGAAGTCCTCCTCTTTTAAGATTTTTAATGAAATTATAATTATGTCGAAAACACCAGCATTTAACTCCTTACCTAATACTAAATACTGTTGGCAAATATTACATTTCAAATTCTTTATTGCAGTTCTACCACAATAACCTACAATATAATAAATTTAAAATGTCTTTAAAACTATTCATATTATTAATGGCAAGTGAATATTTTTTATTTATAAATATAGATAACTTACATTGTCCTTTGTATAATGAAAGTTTTAATTCTGTATTAATTAAAGCAAATGATTTCAAAATTGGCACAGATGAAGTGTCCAATAAAGCAAATGTAACAACACAAATTGTTTAACAGTCCACTCAAGAGGTATAGGAATATTTTCCAAACACACTAATAATTGTTCAAATTTAGAAAAGGTTCTTTGTTTTTCATATTCACATTTAGTACGCACAGTTTCTTTAATGGCACTGTTTTAATTATTATTGTCGATCCACTGTCTTCGTTCTTCAGCACTTCCTCTCATGGTTGGTGTTGAAGATTTTAAATAGCTGGCATAATTTGGAAATATTGATAGTTTGGCACCATTTCTAAGTCGAGGTATCTGTAGTGGCATTCTGAATTTCTTTCCTTTAGCACTTTCAAACCATTCAGTACGTCTTTCAATTTCTTCGGCTTTAAAGTAGTGTTCAAATACCTTAAAAAAACATTCATAATTAGCAACGTATTTTACAACTATTGTAATTAATTATTAACATTGTATTTATATAATAAATTAGCAAGTATGCTTTAATTATTTGCATTAAATTTGAGGTTATCTTTTTTCGTACACTAATTTAACGACTAATTTATATATATGTACACAAGTTTAATGTAATACGATATATTATTACATTGATCGTTGAGTTTTAACTTACCTTTGAGTATTTAGTTGGCAGAAAATCGGCCTTAGGAATTGCTCTAATCAATGCATTGCGTTCGTCTTCGTTTTTTGGGAAACGAAAACACACTAACACGTTGCTCACCACTGCAGCTACCCCTACAGTTAGGAACACAACACTTTATCACCATTTCCGTACGGTTTTAAATCGAATTTTCCAAGTAATCAGGAAGCCAAGCACCATTCAAATATATGAATGTTTTCGTTGCCTCACGCTTGGCAGGCGGAAAAATTGGCCCTCTGTGACGTCACAGGCAGAGCGAGCGTTCAGTTTCCAGGCCTGTAGTATAAGACGGTGTTGGAACCATAGAAAATATACATATCTTTGTTGGAACCATGCAGCACTAATAAATGTGCATCGTTATTAACTTTTCCATTTTACCAATATTTATATCTGTAGGTTGAAAATCAATTCCTCTCAGCGAGACGATTCCAGCGGTGTATAAATTATCGCCCTAAAGTCGTAAATAAAGAAGTTTGAAATTTTTTCGAAATCGATAAAAAATCTCGCTTATTTAAATCGGTAGGTTAAAAATAACTACTAAATTATCGTCCTAAAGTCGTAAATAAAGAAGTTTGAAATTTTTCGAAATCGACAAAAAATCTCGCTTATTTAAATCGGTAGGTTAAAAATAACTACTCCAATCGATTCCTCTCAGCGAGACGATTCCAGCGGTGTATAAATTATCGCCCTAAAGTCGTAAATAAAGAAGTTTGAAATTTTTCGAAATCGACAAAAAATCTCCGTTATTTAAATCGGTAGGTTAAATATAACTACTCCAATCGATTCCTCTCAGCGAGACGATTCCAGCGGTGTATAAATTATCGCCCTAAAGTCGTAAATAAAGAAGTTTGAAATTTTTCGAAATCGACAAAAAATCTCGCTTATTTAAATCGGTAGGTTAAAAATAACTACTGCAATCGATTCCTCTCAGCGAGACGATTCCAGCGGTGTATAAATTATCGCCCTAAAGTCGTAAATAAAGAAGTTTGAAATTTTTCGAAATCGACAAAAAATCTCGCTTATTTAAATCGGTAGGTTAAAAATAACTACTCCAATCGATTCCTCTCAGCGAGACGATTCCAGCGGTGTATAAATTATCGCCCTAAAGTCGTAAATAAAGAAGTTTGAAATTTTTCGAAATCGACAAAAAATCTCCGTTATTTAAATCGGTAGGTTAAAAATAACTACTCCAATCGATTCCTCTCAGCGAGACGATTCCAGCGGTGTATAAATTATCGCCCTAAAGTCGTAAATAAAGAAGTTTGAAATTTTTCGAAATCGACAAAAAATCTCCGTTATTTAAATCGGTAGGTTAAATATAACTACTCCAATCGATTCCTCTCAGCGAGACGATTCCAGCGGTGTATAAATTATCGCCCTAAAGTCGTAAATAAAGAAGTTTGAAATTTTTCGAAATCGACAAAAAATCTCGCTTATTTAAATCGGTAGGTTAAAAATAACTACTCCAATCGATTCCTCTCAGCGAGACGATTCCAGCGGTGTATAAATTATCGCCCTAAAGTCGTAAATAAAGAAGTTTGAAATTTTTCGAAATCGACAAAAAATCTCCGTTATTTAAATCGGTAGGTTAAATATAACTACTCCAATCGATTCCTCTCAGCGAGACGATTCCAGCGGTGTATAAATTATCGCCCTAAAGTCGTAAATAAAGAAGTTTGAAATTTTTCGAAATCGACAAAAAATCTCGCTTATTTAAATCGGTAGGTTAAAAATAACTACTCCAATCGATTCCTCTCAGCGAGACGATTCCAGCGGTGTATAAATTATCGCCCTAAAGTCGTAAATAAAGAAGTTTGAAATTTTTCGAAATCGACAAAAAATCTCGCTTATTTAAATCGGTAGGTTAAAAATAACTACTCCAATCGATTCCTCTCAGCGAGACGATTCCAGCGGTGTATAAATTATCGCCCTAAAGTCGTAAATAAAGAAGTTTGAAATTTTTCGAAATCGACAAAAAATCTCCGTTATTTAAATCGGTAGGTTAAAAATAACTACTCCAATCGATTCCTCTCAGCGAGACGATTCCAGCGGTGTATAAATTATCGCCCTAAAGTCGTAAATAAAGAAGTTTGAAATTTTTCGAAATCGACAAAAAATCTCGCTTATTTAAATCGGTAGGTTAAAAATAACTACTCCAATCGATTCCTCTCAGCGAGACGATTCCAGCGGTGTATAAATTATCGCCCTAAAGTCGTAAATAAAGAAGTTTGAAATTTTTCGAAATCGACAAAAAATCTCCGTTATTTAAATCGGTAGGTTAAAAATAACTACTCCAATCGATTCCTCTCAGCGAGACGATTCCAGCGGTGTATAAATTATCGCCCTAAAGTCGTAAATAAAGAAGTTTGAAATTTTTCGAAATCGACAAAAAATCTCCGTTATTTAAATCGGTAGGTTAAAAATAACTACTCCAATCGATTCCTCTCAGCGAGACGATTCCAGCGGTGTATAAATTATCGCCCTAAAGTCGTAAATAAAGAAGTTTGAAATTTTTCGAAATCGACAAAAAATCTCCGTTATTTAAATCGGTAGGTTAAAAATAACTACTCCAATCGATTCCTCTCAGCGAGACGATTCCAGCGGTGTATAAATTATCGCCCTAAAGTCGTAAATAAAGAAGTTTGAAATTTTTCGAAATCGACAAAAAATCTCGCTTATTTAAATCGGTAGGTTAAAAATAACTACTCCAATCGATTCCTCTCAGCGAGACGATTCCAGCGGTGTATAAATTATCGCCCTAAAGTCGTAAATAAAGAAGTTTGAAATTTTTCGAAATCGACAAAAAATCTCGCTTATTTAAATCGGTAGGTTAAAAATAACTACTGCAATCGATTCCTCTCAGCGAGACGATTCCAGCGGTGTATAAATTATCGCCCTAAAGTCGTAAATAAAGAAGTTTGAAATTTTTCGAAATCGACAAAAAATCTCGCTTATTTAAATCGGTAGGTTAAAAATAACTACTCCAATCGATTCCTCTCAGCGAGACGATTCCAGCGGTGTATAAATTATCGCCCTAAAGTCGTAAATAAAGAAGTTTGAAATTTTTCGAAATCGACAAAAAATCTCCGTTATTTAAATCGGTAGGTTAAAAATAACTACTCCAATCGATTCCTCTCAGCGAGACGATTCCAGCGGTGTATAAATTATCGCCCTAAAGTCGTAAATAAAGAAGTTTGAAATTTTTCGAAATCGACAAAAAATCTCCGTTATTTAAATCGGTAGGTTAAATATAACTACTCCAATCGATTCCTCTCAGCGAGACGATTCCAGCGGTGTATAAATTATCGCCCTAAAGTCGTAAATAAAGAAGTTTGAAATTTTTCGAAATCGACAAAAAATCTCGCTTATTTAAATCGGTAGGTTAAAAATAACTACTCCAATCGATTCCTCTCAGCGAGACGATTCCAGCGGTGTATAAATTATCGCCCTAAAGTCGTAAATAAAGAAGTTTGAAATTTTTCGAAATCGACAAAAAATCTCCGTTATTTAAATCGGTAGGTTAAATATAACTACTCCAATCGATTCCTCTCAGCGAGACGATTCCAGCGGTGTATAAATTATCGCCCTAAAGTCGTAAATAAAGAAGTTTGAAATTTTTCGAAATCGACAAAAAATCTCGCTTATTTAAATCGGTAGGTTAAAAATAACTACTCCAATCGATTCCTCTCAGCGAGACGATTCCAGCGGTGTATAAATTATCGCCCTAAAGTCGTAAATAAAGAAGTTTGAAATTTTTCGAAATCGACAAAAAATCTCCGTTATTTAAATCGGTAGGTTAAATATAACTACTCCAATCGATTCCTCTCAGCGAGACGATTCCAGCGGTGTATAAATTATCGCCCTAAAGTCGTAAATAAAGAAGTTTGAAATTTTTCGAAATCGACAAAAAATCTCGCTTATTTAAATCGGTAGGTTAAAAATAACTACTCCAATCGATTCCTCTCAGCGAGACGATTCCAGCGGTGTATAAATTATCGCCCTAAAGTCGTAAATAAAGAAGTTTGAAATTTTTCGAAATCGACAAAAAATCTCCGTTATTTAAATCGGTAGGTTAAATATAACTACTCCAATCGATTCCTCTCAGCGAGACGATTCCAGCGGTGTATAAATTATCGCCCTAAAGTCGTAAATAAAGAAGTTTGAAATTTTTCGAAATCGACAAAAAATCTCGCTTATTTAAATCGGTAGGTTAAAAATAACTACTCCAATCGATTCCTCTCAGCGAGACGATTCCAGCGGTGTATAAATTATCGCCCTAAAGTCGTAAATAAAGAAGTTTGAAATTTTTCGAAATCGACAAAAAATCTCGCTTATTTAAATCGGTAGGTTAAAAATAACTACTCCAATCGATTCCTCTCAGCGAGACGATTCCAGCGGTGTATAAATTATCGCCCTAAAGTCGTAAATAAAGAAGTTTGAAATTTTTCGAAATCGACAAAAAATCTCCGTTATTTAAATCGGTAGGTTAAAAATAACTACTCCAATCGATTCCTCTCAGCGAGACGATTCCAGCGGTGTATAAATTATCGCCCTAAAGTCGTAAATAAAGAAGTTTGAAATTTTTCGAAATCGACAAAAAATCTCGCTTATTTAAATCGGTAGGTTAAAAATAACTACTCCAATCGATTCCTCTCAGCGAGACGATTCCAGCGGTGTATAAATTATCGCCCTAAAGTCGTAAATAAAGAAGTTTGAAATTTTTCGAAATCGACAAAAAATCTCCGTTATTTAAATCGGTAGGTTAAAAATAACTACTCCAATCGATTCCTCTCAGCGAGACGATTCCAGCGGTGTATAAATTATCGCCCTAAAGTCGTAAATAAAGAAGTTTGAAATTTTTCGAAATCGACAAAAAATCTCCGTTATTTAAATCGGTAGGTTAAAAATAACTACTCCAATCGATTCCTCTCAGCGAGACGATTCCAGCGGTGTATAAATTATCGCCCTAAAGTCGTAAATAAAGAAGTTTGAAATTTTTCGAAATCGACAAAAAATCTCCGTTATTTAAATCGGTAGGTTAAAAATAACTACTCCAATCGATTCCTCTCAGCGAGACGATTCCAGCGGTGTATAAATTATCGCCCTAAAGTCGTAAATAAAGAAGTTTGAAATTTTTCGAAATCGACAAAAAATCTCGCTTATTTAAATCGGTAGGTTAAAAATAACTACTCCAATCGATTCCTCTCAGCGAGACGATTCCAGCGGTGTATAAATTATCGCCCTAAAGTCGTAAATAAAGAAGTTTGAAATTTTTCGAAATCGACAAAAAATCTCCGTTATTTAAATCGGTAGGTTAAAAATAACTACTCCAATCGATTCCTCTCAGCGAGACGATTCCAGCGGTGTATAAATTATCGCCCTAAAGTCGTAAATAAAGAAGTTTGAAATTTTTCGAAATCGACAAAAAATCTCCGTTATTTAAATCGGTAGGTTAAAAATAACTACTCCAATCGATTCCTCTCAGCGAGACGATTCCAGCGGTGTATAAATTATCGCCCTAAAGTCGTAAATAAAGAAGTTTGAAATTTTTCGAAATCGACAAAAAATCTCGCTTATTTAAATCGGTAGGTTAAAAATAACTACTCCAATCGATTCCTCTCAGCGAGACGATTCCAGCGGTGTATAAATTATCGCCCTAAAGTCGTAAATAAAGAAGTTTGAAATTTTTCGAAATCGACAAAAAATCTCCGTTATTTAAATCGGTAGGTTAAAAATAACTACTCCAATCGATTCCTCTCAGCGAGACGATTCCAGCGGTGTATAAATTATCGCCCTAAAGTCGTAAATAAAGAAGTTTGAAATTTTTCGAAATCGACAAAAAATCTCGCTTATTTAAATCGGTAGGTTAAAAATAACTACTCCAATCGATTCCTCTCAGCGAGACGATTCCAGCGGTGTATAAATTATCGCCCTAAAGTCGTAAATAAAGAAGTTTGAAATTTTTCGAAATCGACAAAAAATCTCGCTTATTTAAATCGGTAGGTTAAAAATAACTACTCCAATCGATTCCTCTCAGCGAGACGATTCCAGCGGTGTATAAATTATCGCCCTAAAGTCGTAAATAAAGAAGTTTGAAATTTTTCGAAATCGACAAAAAATCTCCGCTTATTTAAATCGGTAGGTTAAAAATAACTACTCCAATCGATTCCTCTCAGCGAGACGATTCCAGCGGTGTATAAATTATCGCCCTAAAGTCGTAAATAAAGAAGTTTGAAATTTTTCGAAATCGACAAAAAATCTCGCTTATTTAAATCGGTAGGTTAAAAAATAACTACTCCAATCGATTCCTCTCAGCGAGACGATTCCAGCGGTGTATAAATTATCGCCCTAAAGTCGTAAATAAAGAAGTTTGAAATTTTTCGAAATCGACAAAAAATCTCCGTTATTTAAATCGGTAGGTTAAAACCAATCGATTCCTCTCAGCCGAGACGGATTCCCAGCGGGGTATAAATTATTCGCCCTACGGCAGAGTACTCCAATCGATTCCTCTCAGCGAGACGATTCCAGCGGTGTATAAATTATCGCTTAAATCGGTAGGTTAAAATAACTACTCCAATCGATTCCTCTCAGCGAGACGATTCCAGCGGTGTATAAATTATCGCCCTAAAGTCGTAAATAAAGAAGTTTGAAATTTTTCGAAATCGACAAAAAATCTCGCTTATTTAAATCGGTAGGTTAAAAATAACTACTCCAATCGATTCCTCTCAGCGAGACGATTCCAGCGGTGTATAAATTATCGCCCTAAAGTCGTAAATAAAGAAGTTTGAAATTTTTCGAAATCGACAAAAAATCTCCGTTATTTAAATCGGTAGGTTAAAAATAACTACTCCAATCGATTCCTCTCAGCGAGACGATTCCAGCGGTGTATAAATTATCGCCCTAAAGTCGTAAATAAAGAAGTTTGAAATTTTTCGAAATCGACAAAAAATCTCGCTTATTTAAATCGGTAGGTTAAAAATAACTACTCCAATCGATTCCTCTCAGCGAGACGATTCCAGCGGTGTATAAATTATCGCCCTAAAGTCGTAAATAAAGAAGTTTGAAATTTTTCGAAATCGACAAAAAATCTCGCTTATTTAAATCGGTAGGTTAAAAATAACTACTCCAATCGATTCCTCTCAGCGAGACGATTCCAGCGGTGTATAAATTATCGCCCTAAAGTCGTAAATAAAGAAGTTTGAAATTTTTCGAAATCGACAAAAAATCTCGCTTATTTAAATCGGTAGGTTAAAAATAACTACTCCAATCGATTCCTCTCAGCGAGACGATTCCAGCGGTGTATAAATTATCGCCCTAAAGTCGTAAATAAAGAAGTTTGAAATTTTTCGAAATCGACAAAAAATCTCGCTTATTTAAATCGGTAGGTTAAAAATAACTACTCCAATCGATTCCTCTCAGCGAGACGATTCCAGCGGTGTATAAATTATCGCCCTAAAGTCGTAAATAAAGAAGTTTGAAATTTTTCGAAATCGACAAAAAATCTCGCTTATTTAAATCGGTAGGTTAAAAATAACTACTCCAATCGATTCCTCTCAGCGAGACGATTCCAGCGGTGTATAAATTATCGCCCTAAAGTCGTAAATAAAGAAGTTTGAAATTTTTCGAAATCGACAAAAAATCTCGCTTATTTAAATCGGTAGGTTAAAAATAACTACTCCAATCGATTCCTCTCAGCGAGACGATTCCAGCGGTGTATAAATTATCGCCCTAAAGTCGTAAATAAAGAAGTTTGAAATTTTTCGAAATCGACAAAAAATCTCGCTTATTTAAATCGGTAGGTTAAAAATAACTACTCCAATCGATTCCTCTCAGCGAGACGATTCCAGCGGTGTATAAATTATCGCCCTAAAGTCGTAAATAAAGAAGTTTGAAATTTTTCGAAATCGACAAAAAATCTCGCTTATTTAAATCGGTAGGTTAAAAATAACTACTCCAATCGATTCCTCTCAGCGAGACGATTCCAGCGGTGTATAAATTATCGCCCTAAAGTCGTAAATAAAGAAGTTTGAAATTTTTCGAAATCGACAAAAAATCTCCGTTATTTAAATCGGTAGGTTAAAAATAACTACTCCAATCGATTCCTCTCAGCGAGACGATTCCAGCGGTGTATAAATTATCGCCCTAAAGTCGTAAATAAAGAAGTTTGAAATTTTTCGAAATCGACAAAAAATCTCGCTTATTTAAATCGGTAGGTTAAAAATAACTACTCCAATCGATTCCTCTCAGCGAGACGATTCCAGCGGTGTATAAATTATCGCCCTAAAGTCGTAAATAAAGAAGTTTGAAATTTTTCGAAATCGACAAAAAATCTCGCTTATTTAAATCGGTAGGTTAAAAATAACTACTCCAATCGATTCCTCTCAGCGAGACGATTCCAGCGGTGTATAAATTATCGCCCTAAAGTCGTAAATAAAGAAGTTTGAAATTTTTCGAAATCGACAAAAAATCTCCGTTATTTAAATCGGTAGGTTAAAAATAACTACTCCAATCGATTCCTCTCAGCGAGACGATTCCAGCGGTGTATAAATTATCGCCCTAAAGTCGTAAATAAAGAAGTTTGAAATTTTTCGAAATCGACAAAAAATCTCGCTTATTTAAATCGGTAGGTTAAAAATAACTACTCCAATCGATTCCTCTCAGCGAGACGATTCCAGCGGTGTATAAATTATCGCCCTAAAGTCGTAAATAAAGAAGTTTGAAATTTTTCGAAATCGACAAAAAATCTCGCTTATTTAAATCGGTAGGTTAAAAATAACTACTCCAATCGATTCCTCTCAGCGAGACGATTCCAGCGGTGTATAAATTATCGCCCTAAAGTCGTAAATAAAGAAGTTTGAAATTTTTCGAAATCGACAAAAAATCTCGCTTATTTAAATCGGTAGGTTAAAAATAACTACTCCAATCGATTCCTCTCAGCGAGACGATTCCAGCGGTGTATAAATTATCGCCCTAAAGTCGTAAATAAAGAAGTTTGAAATTTTTCGAAATCGACAAAAAATCTCCGTTATTTAAATCGGTAGGTTAAAAATAACTACTCCAATCGATTCCTCTCAGCGAGACGATTCCAGCGGTGTATAAATTATCGCCCTAAAGTCGTAAATAAAGAAGTTTGAAATTTTTCGAAATCGACAAAAAATCTCGCTTATTTAAATCGGTAGGTTAAAAATAACTACTCCAATCGATTCCTCTCAGCGAGACGATTCCAGCGGTGTATAAATTATCGCCCTAAAGTCGTAAATAAAGAAGTTTGAAATTTTTCGAAATCGACAAAAAATCTCGCTTATTTAAATCGGTAGGTTAAAAATAACTACTCCAATCGATTCCTCTCAGCGAGACGATTCCAGCGGTGTATAAATTATCGCCCTAAAGTCGTAAATAAAGAAGTTTGAAATTTTTCGAAATCGACAAAAAATCTCCGCTTATTTAAATCGGTAGGTTAAAAATAACTACTCCAATCGATTCCTCTCAGCGAGACGATTCCAGCGGTGTATAAATTATCGCCCTAAAGTCGTAAATAAAGAAGTTTGAAATTTTTCGAAATCGACAAAAAATCTCGCTTATTTAAATCGGTAGGTTAAAAATAACTACTCCAATCGATTCCTCTCAGCGAGACGATTCCAGCGGTGTATAAATTATCGCCCTAAAGTCGTAAATAAAGAAGTTTGAAATTTTTCGAAATCGACAAAAAATCTCGCTTATTTAAATCGGTAGGTTAAAAATAACTACTCCAATCGATTCCTCTCAGCGAGACGATTCCAGCGGTGTATAAATTATCGCCCTAAAGTCGTAAATAAAGAAGTTTGAAATTTTTCGAAATCGACAAAAAATCTCGCTTATTTAAATCGGTAGGTTAAAAATAACTACTCCAATCGATTCCTCTCAGCGAGACGATTCCAGCGGTGTATAAATTATCGCCCTAAAGTCGTAAATAAAGAAGTTTGAAATTTTTCGAAATCGACAAAAAATCTCGCTTATTTAAATCGGTAGGTTAAAAATAACTACTCCAATCGATTCCTCTCAGCGAGACGATTCCAGCGGTGTATAAATTATCGCCCTAAAGTCGTAAATAAAGAAGTTTGAAATTTTTCGAAATCGACAAAAAATCTCCGTTATTTAAATCGGTAGGTTAAATATAACTACTCCAATCGATTCCTCTCAGCGAGACGATTCCAGCGGTGTATAAATTATCGCCCTAAAGTCGTAAATAAAGAAGTTTGAAATTTTTCGAAATCGACAAAAAATCTCCGTTATTTAAATCGGTAGGTTAAAAATAACTACTCCAATCGATTCCTCTCAGCGAGACGATTCCAGCGGTGTATAAATTATCGCCCTAAAGTCGTAAATAAAGAAGTTTGAAATTTTTCGAAATCGACAAAAAATCTCGCTTATTTAAATCGGTAGGTTAAAAATAACTACTCCAATCGATTCCTCTCAGCGAGACGATTCCAGCGGTGTATAAATTATCGCCCTAAAGTCGTAAATAAAGAAGTTTGAAATTTTTCGAAATCGACAAAAAATCTCGCTTATTTAAATCGGTAGGTTAAAAATAACTACTCCAATCGATTCCTCTCAGCGAGACGATTCCAGCGGTGTATAAATTATCGCCCTAAAGTCGTAAATAAAGAAGTTTGAAATTTTTCGAAATCGACAAAAAATCTCGCTTATTTAAATCGGTAGGTTAAAAATAACTACTCCAATCGATTCCTCTCAGCGAGACGATTCCAGCGGTGTATAAATTATCGCCCTAAAGTCGTAAATAAAGAAGTTTGAAATTTTTCGAAATCGACAAAAAATCTCCGTTATTTAAATCGGTAGGTTAAAAATAACTACTCCAATCGATTCCTCTCAGCGAGACGATTCCAGCGGTGTATAAATTATCGCCCTAAAGTCGTAAATAAAGAAGTTTGAAATTTTTCGAAATCGACAAAAAATCTCGCTTATTTAAATCGGTAGGTTAAAAATAACTACTCCAATCGATTCCTCTCAGCGAGACGATTCCAGCGGTGTATAAATTATCGCCCTAAAGTCGTAAATAAAGAAGTTTGAAATTTTTCGAAATCGACAAAAAATCTCGCTTATTTAAATCGGTAGGTTAAAAATAACTACTCCAATCGATTCCTCTCAGCGAGACGATTCCAGCGGTGTATAAATTATCGCCCTAAAGTCGTAAATAAAGAAGTTTGAAATTTTTCGAAATCGACAAAAAATCTCGCTTATTTAAATCGGTAGGTTAAAAATAACTACTCCAATCGATTCCTCTCAGCGAGACGATTCCAGCGGTGTATAAATTATCGCCCTAAAGTCGTAAATAAAGAAGTTTGAAATTTTTCGAAATCGACAAAAAATCTCCGTTATTTAAATCGGTAGGTTAAAAATAACTACTCCAATCGATTCCTCTCAGCGAGACGATTCCAGCGGTGTATAAATTATCGCCCTAAAGTCGTAAATAAAGAAGTTTGAAATTTTTCGAAATCGACAAAAAATCTCGCTTATTTAAATCGGTAGGTTAAAAATAACTACTCCAATCGATTCCTCTCAGCGAGACGATTCCAGCGGTGTATAAATTATCGCCCTAAAGTCGTAAATAAAGAAGTTTGAAATTTTTCGAAATCGACAAAAAATCTCCGTTATTTAAATCGGTAGGTTAAAAATAACTACTCCAATCGATTCCTCTCAGCGAGACGATTCCAGCGGTGTATAAATTATCGCCCTAAAGTCGTAAATAAAGAAGTTTGAAATTTTTCGAAATCGACAAAAAATCTCCGTTATTTAAATCGGTAGGTTAAAAATAACTACTCCAATCGATTCCTCTCAGCGAGACGATTCCAGCGGTGTATAAATTATCGCCCTAAAGTCGTAAATAAAGAAGTTTGAAATTTTTCGAAATCGACAAAAAATCTCGCTTATTTAAATCGGTAGGTTAAAAATAACTACTCCAATCGATTCCTCTCAGCGAGACGATTCCAGCGGTGTATAAATTATCGCCCTAAAGTCGTAAATAAAGAAGTTTGAAATTTTTCGAAATCGACAAAAAATCTCCGCTTATTTAAATCGGTAGGTTAAAAATAACTACTCCAATCGATTCCTCTCAGCGAGACGATTCCAGCGGTGTATAAATTATCGCCCTAAAGTCGTAAATAAAGAAGTTTGAAATTTTTCGAAATCGACAAAAAATCTCCGCTTATTTAAATCGGTAGGTTAAAAATAACTACTCCAATCGATTCCTCTCAGCGAGACGATTCCAGCGGTGTATAAATTATCGCCCTAAAGTCGTAAATAAAGAAGTTTGAAATTTTTCGAAATCGACAAAAAATCTCGCTTATTTAAATCGGTAGGTTAAAAATAACTACTCCAATCGATTCCTCTCAGCGAGACGATTCCAGCGGTGTATAAATTATCGCCCTAAAGTCGTAAATAAAGAAGTTTGAAATTTTTCGAAATCGACAAAAAATCTCGCTTATTTAAATCGGTAGGTTAAAAATAACTACTCCAATCGATTCCTCTCAGCG
>CAXAKX010000880.1:0-10000 GCA_963969525.1 Ontholestes murinus
CCGGCTATTATTGTTATTGTTATTGTTATTGTTATTGTTATTGTTATTGTTATTGTTATTGTTATTGTTATTGTTATTGTTATTGTTATTGTTATTGTTATTGTTATTGTTATTGTTATTGTTATTGTTATTGTTATTGTTATTGTTATTGTTATTGTTATTGTTATTGTTATTGTTATTGTTATTGTTATTGTTATTGTTATTGTTATTGTTATTGTTATTGTTATTGTTATTGTTATTGTTATTGTTATTGTTATTGTTATTGTTATTGTTATTGTTATTGTTATTGTTATTGTTATTGTTATTGTTATTGTTATTGTTATTGTTATTGTTATTGTTATTGTTATTGTTATTGTTATTGTTATTGTTATTGTTATTGTTATTGTTATTGTTATTGTTATTGTTATTGTTATTGTTATTGTTATTGTTATTGTTATTGTTATTGTTATTGTTATTGTTATTGTTATTGTTATTGTTATTGTTATTGTTATTGTTATTGTTATTGTTATTGTTATTGTTATTGTTATTGTTATTGTTATTGTTATTGTTATTGTTATTGTTATTGTTATTGTTATTGTTATTGTTATTGTTATTGTTATTGTTATTGTTATTGTTATTGTTATTGTTATTGTTATTGTTATTGTTATTGTTATTGTTATTGTTATTGTTATTGTTATTGTTATTGTTATTGTTATTGTTATTGTTATTGTTATTGTTATTGTTATTGTTATTGTTATTGTTATTGTTATTGTTATTGTTATTGTTATTGTTATTGTTATTGTTATTGTTATTGTTATTGTTATTGTTATTGTTATTGTTATTGTTATTGTTATTGTTATTGTTATTGTTATTGTTATTGTTATTGTTATTGTTATTGTTATTGTTATTGTTATTGTTATTGTTATTGTTATTGTTATTGTTATTGTTATTGTTATTGTTATTGTTATTGTTATTGTTATTGTTATTGTTATTGTTATTGTTATTGTTATTGTTATTGTTATTGTTATTGTTATTGTTATTGTTATTGTTATTGTTATTGTTATTGTTATTGTTATTGTTATTGTTATTGTTATTGTTATTGTTATTGTTATTGTTATTGTTATTGTTATTGTTATTGTTATTGTTATTGTTATTGTTATTGTTATTGTTATTGTTATTGTTATTGTTATTGTTATTGTTATTGTTATTGTTATTGTTATTGTTATTGTTATTGTTATTGTTATTGTTATTGTTATTGTTATTGTTATTGTTATTGTTATTGTTATTGTTATTGTTATTGTTATTGTTATTGTTATTGTTATTGTTATTGTTATTGTTATTGTTATTGTTATTGTTATTGTTATTGTTATTGTTATTGTTATTGTTATTGTTAGTGTTATTGTTATTGTTATTGTTATTGTTATTGTTATTGTTATTGTTATTGTTATTGTTATTGTTATTGTTATTGTTATTGTTATTGTTATTGTTATTGTTATTGTTATTGTTATTGTTATTGTTATTGTTATTGTTATTGTTATTGTTATTGTTATTGTTATTGTTATTGTTATTGTTATTGTTATTGTTATTGTTATTGTTATTGTTATTGTTATTGTTATTGTTATTGTTATTGTTATTGTTATTGTTATTGTTATTGTTATTGTTATTGTTATTGTTATTGTTATTGTTATTGTTATTGTTATTGTTATTGTTATTGTTATTGTTATTGTTATTGTTATTGTTATTGTTATTGTTATTGTTATTGTTATTGTTATTGTTATTGTTATTGTTATTGTTATTGTTATTGTTATTGTTATTGTTATTGTTATTGTTATTGTTATTGTTATTGTTATTGTTATTGTTATTGTTATTGTTATTGTTATTGTTATTGTTATTGTTATTGTTATTGTTATTGTTATTGTTATTGTTATTGTTATTGTTATTGTTATTGTTATTGTTATTGTTATTGTTATTGTTATTGTTATTGTTATTGTTATTGTTATTGTTATTGTTATTGTTATTGTTATTGTTATTGTTATTGTTATTGTTATTGTTATTGTTATTGTTATTGTTATTGTTATTGTTATTGTTATTGTTATTGTTATTGTTATTGTTATTGTTATTGTTATTGTTATTGTTATTGTTATTGTTATTGTTATTGTTATTGTTATTGTTATTGTTATTGTTATTGTTATTGTTATTGTTATTGTTATTGTTATTGTTATTGTTATTGTTATTGTTATTGTTATTGTTATTGTTATTGTTATTGTTATTGTTATTGTTATTGTTATTGTTATTGTTATTGTTATTGTTATTGTTATTGTTATTGTTATTGTTATTGTTATTGTTATTGTTATTGTTATTGTTATTGTTATTGTTATTGTTATTGTTATTGTTATTGTTATTGTTATTGTTATTGTTATTGTTATTGTTATTGTTATTGTTATTGTTATTGTTATTGTTATTGTTATTGTTATTGTTATTGTTATTGTTATTGTTATTGTTATTGTTATTGTTATTGTTATTGTTATTGTTATTGTTATTGTTATTGTTATTGTTATTGTTATTGTTATTGTTATTGTTATTGTTATTGTTATTGTTATTGTTATTGTTATTGTTATTGTTATTGTTATTGTTATTGTTATTGTTATTGTTATTGTTATTGTTATTGTTATTGTTATTGTTATTGTTATTGTTATTGTTATTGTTATTGTTATTGTTATTGTTATTGTTATTGTTATTGTTATTGTTATTGTTATTGTTATTGTTATTGTTATTGTTATTGTTATTGTTATTGTTATTGTTATTGTTATTGTTATTGTTATTGTTATTGTTATTGTTATTGTTATTGTTATTGTTATTGTTATTGTTATTGTTATTGTTATTGTTATTGTTATTGTTATTGTTATTGTTATTGTTATTGTTATTGTTATTGTTATTGTTATTGTTATTGTTATTGTTATTGTTATTGTTATTGTTATTGTTATTGTTATTGTTATTGTTATTGTTATTGTTATTGTTATTGTTATTGTTATTGTTATTGTTATTGTTATTGTTATTGTTATTGTTATTGTTATTGTTATTGTTATTGTTATTGTTATTGTTATTGTTATTGTTATTGTTATTGTTATTGTTATTGTTATTGTTATTGTTATTGTTATTGTTATTGTTATTGTTATTGTTATTGTTATTGTTATTGTTATTGTTATTGTTATTGTTATTGTTATTGTTATTGTTATTGTTATTGTTATTGTTATTGTTATTGTTATTGTTATTGTTATTGTTATTGTTATTGTTATTGTTATTGTTATTGTTATTGTTATTGTTATTGTTATTGTTATTGTTATTGTTATTGTTATTGTTATTGTTATTGTTATTGTTATTGTTATTGTTATTGTTATTGTTATTGTTATTGTTATTGTTATTGTTATTGTTATTGTTATTGTTATTGTTATTGTTATTGTTATTGTTATTGTTATTGTTATTGTTATTGTTATTGTTATTGTTATTGTTATTGTTATTGTTATTGTTATTGTTATTGTTATTGTTATTGTTATTGTTATTGTTATTGTTATTGTTATTGTTATTGTTATTGTTATTGTTATTGTTATTGTTATTGTTATTGTTATTGTTATTGTTATTGTTATTGTTATTGTTATTGTTATTGTTATTGTTATTGTTATTGTTATTGTTATTGTTATTGTTATTGTTATTGTTATTGTTATTGTTATTGTTATTGTTATTGTTATTGTTATTGTTATTGTTATTGTTATTGTTATTGTTATTGTTATTGTTATTGTTATTGTTATTGTTATTGTTATTGTTATTGTTATTGTTATTGTTATTGTTATTGTTATTGTTATTGTTATTGTTATTGTTATTGTTATTGTTATTGTTATTGTTATTGTTATTGTTATTGTTATTGTTATTGTTATTGTTATTGTTATTGTTATTGTTATTGTTATTGTTATTGTTATTGTTATTGTTATTGTTATTGTTATTGTTATTGTTATTGTTATTGTTATTGTTATTGTTATTGTTATTGTTATTGTTATTGTTATTGTTATTGTTATTGTTATTGTTATTGTTATTGTTATTGTTATTGTTATTGTTATTGTTATTGTTATTGTTATTGTTATTGTTATTGTTATTGTTATTGTTATTGTTATTGTTATTGTTATTGTTATTGTTATTGTTATTGTTATTGTTATTGTTATTGTTATTGTTATTGTTATTGTTATTGTTATTGTTATTGTTATTGTTATTGTTATTGTTATTGTTATTGTTATTGTTATTGTTATTGTTATTGTTATTGTTATTGTTATTGTTATTGTTATTGTTATTGTTATTGTTATTGTTATTGTTATTGTTATTGTTATTGTTATTGTTATTGTTATTGTTATTGTTATTGTTATTGTTATTGTTATTGTTATTGTTATTGTTATTGTTATTGTTATTGTTATTGTTATTGTTATTGTTATTGTTATTGTTATTGTTATTGTTATTGTTATTGTTATTGTTATTGTTATTGTTATTGTTATTGTTATTGTTATTGTTATTGTTATTGTTATTGTTATTGTTATTGTTATTGTTATTGTTATTGTTATTGTTATTGTTATTGTTATTGTTATTGTTATTGTTATTGTTATTGTTATTGTTATTGTTATTGTTATTGTTATTGTTATTGTTATTGTTATTGTTATTGTTATTGTTATTGTTATTGTTATTGTTATTGTTATTGTTATTGTTATTGTTATTGTTATTGTTATTGTTATTGTTATTGTTATTGTTATTGTTATTGTTATTGTTATTGTTATTGTTATTGTTATTGTTATTGTTATTGTTATTGTTATTGTTATTGTTATTGTTATTGTTATTGTTATTGTTATTGTTATTGTTATTGTTATTGTTATTGTTATTGTTATTGTTATTGTTATTGTTATTGTTATTGTTATTGTTATTGTTATTGTTATTGTTATTGTTATTGTTATTGTTATTGTTATTGTTATTGTTATTGTTATTGTTATTGTTATTGTTATTGTTATTGTTATTGTTATTGTTATTGTTATTGTTATTGTTATTGTTATTGTTATTGTTATTGTTATTGTTATTGTTATTGTTATTGTTATTGTTATTGTTATTGTTATTGTTATTGTTATTGTTATTGTTATTGTTATTGTTATTGTTATTGTTATTGTTATTGTTATTGTTATTGTTATTGTTATTGTTATTGTTATTGTTATTGTTATTGTTATTGTTATTGTTATTGTTATTGTTATTGTTATTGTTATTGTTATTGTTATTGTTATTGTTATTGTTATTGTTATTGTTATTGTTATTGTTATTGTTATTGTTATTGTTATTGTTATTGTTATTGTTATTGTTATTGTTATTGTTATTGTTATTGTTATTGTTATTGTTATTGTTATTGTTATTGTTATTGTTATTGTTATTGTTATTGTTATTGTTATTGTTATTGTTATTGTTATTGTTATTGTTATTGTTATTGTTATTGTTATTGTTATTGTTATTGTTATTGTTATTGTTATTGTTATTGTTATTGTTATTGTTATTGTTATTGTTATTGTTATTGTTATTGTTATTGTTATTGTTATTGTTATTGTTATTGTTATTGTTATTGTTATTGTTATTGTTATTGTTATTGTTATTGTTATTGTTATTGTTATTGTTATTGTTATTGTTATTGTTATTGTTATTGTTATTGTTATTGTTATTGTTATTGTTATTGTTATTGTTATTGTTATTGTTATTGTTATTGTTATTGTTATTGTTATTGTTATTGTTATTGTTATTGTTATTGTTATTGTTATTGTTATTGTTATTGTTATTGTTATTGTTATTGTTATTGTTATTGTTATTGTTATTGTTATTGTTATTGTTATTGTTATTGTTATTGTTATTGTTATTGTTATTGTTATTGTTATTGTTATTGTTATTGTTATTGTTATTGTTATTGTTATTGTTATTGTTATTGTTATTGTTATTGTTATTGTTATTGTTATTGTTATTGTTATTGTTATTGTTATTGTTATTGTTATTGTTATTGTTATTGTTATTGTTATTGTTATTGTTATTGTTATTGTTATTGTTATTGTTATTGTTATTGTTATTGTTATTGTTATTGTTATTGTTATTGTTATTGTTATTGTTATTGTTATTGTTATTGTTATTGTTATTGTTATTGTTATTGTTATTGTTATTGTTATTGTTATTGTTATTGTTATTGTTATTGTTATTGTTATTGTTATTGTTATTGTTATTGTTATTGTTATTGTTATTGTTATTGTTATTGTTATTGTTATTGTTATTGTTATTGTTATTGTTATTGTTATTGTTATTGTTATTGTTATTGTTATTGTTATTGTTATTGTTATTGTTATTGTTATTGTTATTGTTATTGTTATTGTTATTGTTATTGTTATTGTTATTGTTATTGTTATTGTTATTGTTATTGTTATTGTTATTGTTATTGTTATTGTTATTGTTATTGTTATTGTTATTGTTATTGTTATTGTTATTGTTATTGTTATTGTTATTGTTATTGTTATTGTTATTGTTATTGTTATTGTTATTGTTATTGTTATTGTTATTGTTATTGTTATTGTTATTGTTATTGTTATTGTTATTGTTATTGTTATTGTTATTGTTATTGTTATTGTTATTGTTATTGTTATTGTTATTGTTATTGTTATTGTTATTGTTATTGTTATTGTTATTGTTATTGTTATTGTTATTGTTATTGTTATTGTTATTGTTATTGTTATTGTTATTGTTATTGTTATTGTTATTGTTATTGTTATTGTTATTGTTATTGTTATTGTTATTGTTATTGTTATTGTTATTGTTATTGTTATTGTTATTGTTATTGTTATTGTTATTGTTATTGTTATTGTTATTGTTATTGTTATTGTTATTGTTATTGTTATTGTTATTGTTATTGTTATTGTTATTGTTATTGTTATTGTTATTGTTATTGTTATTGTTATTGTTATTGTTATTGTTATTGTTATTGTTATTGTTATTGTTATTGTTATTGTTATTGTTATTGTTATTGTTATTGTTATTGTTATTGTTATTGTTATTGTTATTGTTATTGTTATTGTTATTGTTATTGTTATTGTTATTGTTATTGTTATTGTTATTGTTATTGTTATTGTTATTGTTATTGTTATTGTTATTGTTATTGTTATTGTTATTGTTATTGTTATTGTTATTGTTATTGTTATTGTTATTGTTATTGTTATTGTTATTGTTATTGTTATTGTTATTGTTATTGTTATTGTTATTGTTATTGTTATTGTTATTGTTATTGTTATTGTTATTGTTATTGTTATTGTTATTGTTATTGTTATTGTTATTGTTATTGTTATTGTTATTGTTATTGTTATTGTTATTGTTATTGTTATTGTTATTGTTATTGTTATTGTTATTGTTATTGTTATTGTTATTGTTATTGTTATTGTTATTGTTATTGTTATTGTTATTGTTATTGTTATTGTTATTGTTATTGTTATTGTTATTGTTATTGTTATTGTTATTGTTATTGTTATTGTTATTGTTATTGTTATTGTTATTGTTATTGTTATTGTTATTGTTATTGTTATTGTTATTGTTATTGTTATTGTTATTGTTATTGTTATTGTTATTGTTATTGTTATTGTTATTGTTATTGTTATTGTTATTGTTATTGTTATTGTTATTGTTATTGTTATTGTTATTGTTATTGTTATTGTTATTGTTATTGTTATTGTTATTGTTATTGTTATTGTTATTGTTATTGTTATTGTTATTGTTATTGTTATTGTTATTGTTATTGTTATTGTTATTGTTATTGTTATTGTTATTGTTATTGTTATTGTTATTGTTATTGTTATTGTTATTGTTATTGTTATTGTTATTGTTATTGTTATTGTTATTGTTATTGTTATTGTTATTGTTATTGTTATTGTTATTGTTATTGTTATTGTTATTGTTATTGTTATTGTTATTGTTATTGTTATTGTTATTGTTATTGTTATTGTTATTGTTATTGTTATTGTTATTGTTATTGTTATTGTTATTGTTATTGTTATTGTTATTGTTATTGTTATTGTTATTGTTATTGTTATTGTTATTGTTATTGTTATTGTTATTGTTATTGTTATTGTTATTGTTATTGTTATTGTTATTGTTATTGTTTATTGTTTATTGTTTATTGTTTATTGTTTATTGTTTATTGTTTATTGTTTATTGTTTATTGTTTATTGTTTATTGTTTATTGTTTATTGTTTATTGTTTATTGTTTATTGTTTATTGTTTATTGTTTATTGTTTATTGTTTATTGTTTATTGTTTATTGTTTATTGTTTATTGTTTATTGTTTATTGTTTATTGTTTATTGTTTATTGTTTATTGTTTATTGTTTATTGTTTATTGTTTATTGTTTATTGTTTATTGTTTATTGTTTATTGTTTATTGTTTATTGTTTATTGTTTATTGTTTATTGTTTATTGTTTATTGTTTATTGTTTATTGTTTATTGTTTATTGTTTATTGTTTATTGTTTATTGTTTATTGTTTATTGTTTATTGTTTATTGTTTATTGTTTATTGTTTATTGTTTATTGTTTATTGTTTATTGTTTATTGTTTATTGTTTATTGTTTATTGTTTATTGTTTATTGTTTATTGTTTATTGTTTATTGTTTATTGTTTATTGTTTATTGTTTATTGTTTATTGTTTATTGTTTATTGTTTATTGTTTATTGTTTATTGTTTATTGTTTATTGTTTATTGTTTATTGTTTATTGTTTATTGTTTATTGTTTATTGTTTATTGTTTATTGTTTATTGTTTATTGTTTATTGTTTATTGTTTATTGTTTATTGTTTATTGTTTATTGTTTATTGTTTATTGTTTATTGTTTATTGTTTATTGTTTATTGTTTATTGTTTATTGTTTATTGTTTATTGTTTATTGTTTATTGTTTATTGTTTATTGTTTATTGTTTATTGTTTATTGTTTATTGTTTATTGTTTATGTTTATTGTTTTGTTTATTGTTTATTGTTTATTGTTTATTGTTTATTGTTTATTGTTTATTGTTTATTGTTTATTGTTTATTGTTTATTGTTTATTGTTTATTGTTTATTGTTTATTGTTTATTGTTTATTGTTTATTGTTTATTGTTTATTGTTATTGTTTATTGTTTATTGTTTATTGTTTATTGTTTATTGTTTATTGTTTATTGTTTATTGTTTATTGTTTATTGTTTATTGTTTATTGTTTATTGTTTATTGTTTATTGTTTATTGTTTATTGTTTATTGTTTATTGTTTATTGTTTATTGTTATTGTTTATTGTTTATTGTTTATTGTTGTTTATTGTTTATTGTTTATTGTTTATTGTTTATTGTTTATTGTTATTGTTTATTGTTTATTGTTTATTGTTTATTGTTTATTGTTTATTGTTTATTGTTTATTGTTTATTGTTTATTGTTTATTGTTTATTGTTTATTGTTTATTGTTTATTGTTTATTGTTTATTGTTTATTGTTTATTGTTTTATTGTTTATTGTTTATTGTTATTGTTTATGTTTATTGTTTATTGTTTATTGTTTATTGTTTATTGTTTATTGTTTATTGTTTATTGTTTATTGTTTATTGTTTATTGTTTATTGTTTATTGTTTATTGTTTATTGTTTATTGTTATTGTTTATTGTTATTGTTTATTGTTTATTGTTTATTGTTTATTGTTTATTGTTTATTGTTTATTGTTTATTGTTTATTGTTTATTGTTTATTGTTTATTGTTTATTGTTTATTGTTTATTGTTTATTGTTATTGTTTATTGTTTATTGTTTATTGTTTATTGTTTATTGTTTATTGTTTATTGTTTATTGTTTATTGTTTATTGTTTATTGTTATTGTTTATTGTTTATTGTTTATTGTTTATTGTTTATTGTTTATTGTTTATTGTTTATTGTTTATTGTTTATTGTTTATTGTTTATTGTTTATTGTTTATTGTTTATTGT